>CM060977.1:151948382-152255882 GCA_030765065.1 Deroplatys truncata | reverse complement strand
TGAGGCTACAGGCTGCAGGTAGACAAGCCACAGAAACGACCGAGAGTCCCCAAAAGTTTCGGGCTCGATGACCCATCCCACTGGAGCTGGAGCTACCTAGAGAAGGCGATGAACGATCCGTCAACCAAGCAGTCTTCTAATGCCCACGGGAAGTACTCTTTCCTTTGAGCAAGCGTCAGGCACCACCATACGCCACGAAACCTAGAAGCTGACAAGGAAGGTAATGACAGGGAAATAATGGAAATGAAATCGTGGTAAATGAGAAACCACCGCACCATTCGCTACGAAAACCCCAGGTCAGAGTGACAGTCAACGGGAATCGAACCCGAGACCTCCCAATGAGAGTCTCGCACGTTACCGGAGTAAACTCGCTCTGTTACTATAGATAAATAGTAGAGAAAATAAAAACTTGTCCTTTTACCTTCTGTTTCATTTTCGCACCATTTGCGCTTCCGGCAAATACGAAGCCAGCAAATAAATTGTTAACGTTAACATTCTTCTGCAGATTATACTCTTTCGTCCATTGCGCCATGCTCACAAGATGTTTGCAAACAACAAATATGAGGCTGACCCAGTTCGAGCTGTACATCGGTGGAAAACGCTTTTTCTTGGTGGATCGAGACGAGAGGCGCTCAAGACCCTCCTTAAGGTTTTGAGGGTTTCCTAAATTGGTCCCTCCAAATGCTTCACGCGAAGCAACCTGATCTTTTTAGAATATTCTACGTGTTTATGTTCATTTAAGCTGCTCGGAATTTTAATGCAATTCAAAATCTTCTAAAAAGAAAAACATTATAAGTAAATGTTGATTTTTCACTGCAACCCTCCCCAAAAGATAAATATAATAGATAAAATAAATTCCAGAAAAAGCTCTCGGAACACACACAGGCACAAATACACATATACGTATATTAATATGCAAAAACTGTGAGCATGTGTTTATAACTTGTTTGGAACTCTGTGACTGAATTTATCAGTTTCCATAGTTTTGAAGTTATTTAGTTTTAATGTGTGTTCAAATATTTGTTATCATAAAGATACTCACGTGAATATTGTTTAATTTATATAATAATTACTTTACAATATATTAAATATTTCATAAACGTTTAATAAAAATTGTTGATAGAACTTTGAAGACTCATTCAATATAAAATATTAAGTAGAACAATGAATATCTTTTTCTTTGTTTTCTAAGTTTAAAAGAATGGGAATGCCTTTTAAATTCAACGTTTACTTATTTTTAATGCAAATTCTTAAGTTTTATATGATAAAAAAGGCTTTTATTCAAAACAATAGCATTATAGAACAAATAATAACTAGAGTTATGAGTACGCTTATGCAGATATTGTACAAAATTTTCCATTAAAACTGGACTACAACTGGTGTGAAAGAAACAATTTAAATCTTAAAGGTACATATTGCGGAGAAATGTTACACAAGACAAGATATACGCCTTTAATTGCCTACCCTCTGATCATTTCAACACGGTTAACACAGCTTAAAAATGGCAGAATGACAAAAAAAGAAGAAGAAGAAAGAAAGAAAGAAAGAAACGTTACAATGCCACATGATCTATACCGGTCTTAAATGTGCACAGATATTTGCATTATACAGGGAGGATCACTTAAGTCGAGATTGCACAATATCTCCAAAACTAAGCGTTGTAGAAAGAAATGTTTTGAATTAAAGTTGCTTGATATTATAGGGGAAAGTAAATGCCATTAGTCGTGTTTTATTTGGAGGACGTTGTGATGGTCATTTTAGGATCAATGTAATGCGACCCTAATTTTTTGGTTCCCATTTAAAAAATTAAATTGACCCTAAAATCATTATTATAAACGTCCTCCAAACAAAACACGACTAATGGCGTTTACTTTCCCCTATATCCTCAAA
Organism: Deroplatys truncata; assembly: GCA_030765065.1. NCBI lineage: Eukaryota > Metazoa > Arthropoda > Insecta > Mantodea > Mantidae > Deroplatys > Deroplatys truncata. The sequence goes on along the minus strand of CM060977.1, from coordinate 152,253,992 downwards.
TAACTTTTATCCAAGACATTTCTTTCTGCAACGCTTAGTTTTGGAGATATTATAGTCTCAACTTAAATGGTCTACCCTGTATATTGCCACATAGAGATAGACTGAATACAAATTCTAGGCAGTGTTTTAACTGGATGCGGATATATGGATAATTTCTACTCCAGTAATACTTCAATAGTGATGTTGCTTAAGCTAATGATGTCCGAAATTCAAATGCATAGAGCTTAGTAGGAAGTTTGCATATTGATACTTAGTACAGTTTTTCAGCTGTCACTTCTCTCAGTTCTCTCTGTCACTGTTCTAAGTTCTTATCTAGTTCAATTTCACTGCGAGTTCACTTCTTTCATACACTTCACTAAGGTGCACTAGCTCAATTCTCCGTCCCTTCACTTCCTTCGAGACGTAGCTTCTTCACGCCCGAAGGCTCAGTTACCGAGGAGTCGAACACAAGATCCCCACAACCAGTCGCTCCGCAGTAGCACTCGCTGCACGTTACAACCGCCGTCACCAACTCGCTCGGAGAATCGCTCTTCATGTCTCGCCAGAGACGCACTCACTAACTCGCTCGTTTACTGACCGACTCAGCAACTCTACTCACACTCGACTCGAGTTGCAAACTCTTTCCACAAGTTCTCGAACGTTCTAAGATTGTTTCGACGCTTGCTGGAGCGGGAGGGAGAAGAAGCTTCCAGAAGGCTCCGTTTATCTGCCGATAGCGCGCCAGATGTTTACGCTGGCGAGTGGCGGTTATCGTTTGTTTACTCCGACCGCCCGACGTCGACCTCCCGTTAACCTGGCTATAGGCTACGTCACAATATAAACAGAATGGGTGTGGTGAAATTAATTCTTAGGACAAACTATTTTAAGAATGGGCGACTGGCACGTAAGATGGTGACTTTGGTAGAATTACACCATTTGTCGATAATTAAAGGTGTGTGTTAATTTTCAGTGAAAAATAGAAATATTTTGTATGACATTCACATAACTTTCTCTACCCGTTATCGTTTATTATGGCTATACAAACTATTCATAGGAAAGGAAAGGTAGAATCAGCTGACTGAAAAATTCAATGCCATAGCCGGGATTTGAACCACGGATCTCCCGGTCTCCGTCCGGTTGCTCTAACCACTGAGCTACCATGGCAACATGCCGGCACGCCATTAAATTCTCCAGCTGACTCGCATTTTTTCCCGGTAAACCACAAGGAGATCTCAAATTGTATTGAGATGTCATACCCCAATGGCGACTTACATTCTTTGTAAGTACTTAAGTCCCGGGCTTTGTAGTTTCAACCACTATTAGATCAATTAATGGAATTAATTGTTATTTCACACAACCCGTGTGTTGGACAGGTTTGGAAAGGTAGAATCAGATGACTGCCATAGCCGGGATTTGAACCACGGATCTCCCGGTCTCCGTCCGGTTGCTCTAACCACTGAACTACCATGGCAACATACCAGCACGCCATTAAATTCTCCAGCTGACTCGCATTTTTTCCCGGTAAACTACAAGGAGATCTCATTCAAATCCCGGCTATGGCATTGAATTTTTCAGTCATCTGATTCTACCTTTCCAATTGATCTACACTTTTAGTGTAATGTGTTTTCGTCTATCGCTTAATGTTTACCAGTTATACAAGATTATACAAAACGTCTTTCGAATTCAGAGGAATTCACAGGCTATTCCCAGAAAGTTCAAGATATAATTTTGTCATTAAACTTCTTTATTGTATGGTATTTTAATAAAAATAGTAGGAGCCATTTTTGAGAAAATAAAAATTTCAAAAAATCTTACATGTACAGTGTAGTTTGGAGTGGGGGATTTTCTTGAAAATCTTGGTGTCGCATTTTTGGAAAATACTAAACTTAAACACCAAGTTTGGTATTTATCCGATTTTTCCTTTTTGAGTTATGCTGTTCACAATCACACATGCGAACTTTGTCTAAAATGTTCTGTTTTCGATTCAGGAGCCTCAAAACATGCATTTCTGGCGAAATCTCGATATCGAATTTTTGGGTGGAATGCAATACCTAGTATATACGTGGAGAAAGTAATAAAAAGGTATGCAGTTTTTCACCAAATTTCAGTCAACAGCTCCATTAAAATTTCTTACAAACATACCACAGCGTACTCAGCCTGCTTGTGAGCTTATAGTATCGCAACTCGGATGTTCACCCCGATGTATTCTTAGCTGTCCTAATGTTAACCACAAGCATAGTTCTACCTTCAAAAAACGAGGAGAAAGGTGTGTTTTCTTGCCGTGTCAGTAGTACTGTGGCCGTATTCAAACAAAACATCTAGAATACAGAAAATCTGACGTGTTACACTCACATGACTTTCTTTACTCTTGTACAAATTATCTTTACAAACGCTTATTCTCCATATGCTTCATGTTAATCGAGATGTTAATCTTATTGCTAATTTTCTTGTACATGCAAGGGGAATTGGTAGGCTTTAAGCGATAGTCAAATATTTTAAGAGCTGGTTGCTATGTGGAGTATACGATTCTCTTTGCATTACCCGACGAAAAAAATGAATAACGAATTCCCATTTGAGAAAAAGTTTAAGTATTGGAAAATTACAGGAATAACAAGCAATATCTCGAAAACGGTTCACTCAACAAAAAAAATGTATATGACATAAATTGTGTATTTTAAGGCGATCTACATTTTGTGTCTAGAACTATTTTGTCTATCTCTTATGGTTTACCAGTTATGCAAAAGTCGTTCACAATGAAGAATACTTTTGGAGACATTCCCAGAAAATTCAAGATATGCATTTTATTTGTCATGAAAGTATCTGAAATATGTGATATTTTAATCAAAATAGTTACAGCCATTTTTGAGAAAATTAAAATTTTCGGAAAATGTTCCTTGTAAAGGGTAATCTGGGGTGGGGAGATTTTCTTGAAAACCTTCGTGTCGCATCTCTGGAAGATATGAACCTAAATACCAAGTTTGGTGTTTATCCGACTGTTCGTTTCTGAGTATGCTGTTCACAGACACACACACACACACACACACACACACACACACACACACACGGACATGTTTCCAAAAATGCTTTTTTTTCTATTCAGGGGGTCTTAAAGCATATATTTCCGGTGAAATCTCGGTATCGAATTTTTGGGTGGAATACAATACTTCCCCTACTTACTATACGTAGTAGGGAAAGTAAAAAGGCTGCATTTTCAACTCACGTGGAGTGATGTGCTGGGCTTCAATTATTTTCTAAGAGCTTATGCAATTGCATGGACTTAAGGTGTCAGTAAGAATGCTAGCCTCATTTATGCAGGCATTCTGAGAGACTAGAAAATAAAGGGGTACACAATGGTGCAGAAATGGTCAAGGTGCTTAGGGCTTCGATAGCCCACTGCTTCTAAACCTAAACCTCTCTTCTTCCTTTTTTGTGCATTTTGTCAGTTTACTTCAACCTTTTTGTTAAATATTATATCGTTAAAAAGGTAGATTAAGATATGCAATGACATAGCTGGTTCTTGAACCACGGATCTAAAGCACACACACGGCTTGTGTGGAAGAGCAATTATCATTGATTGACCTAATAGTGGTTAACTATGAAGCCAGGGAATTAATTACTTACGATATTGAAAATCATTGGGTGTGTTATCTCAAGATAAGTTTGAGAACGCCTTTTGTTTTACCGAGTAAAAATTTGAGTCAGTTCGGGAATTTAATGTCGTACCGATATGTTGCCATGGTAGCTTAGTTGGTTAGAGCAGCGGCACGGTAAGCAGAAGATCCGATTCGATTATCGCATGATTTCTCCAGTCTTTTTCACCTTTTCAACTTTAGTCTTGTGCGAAAGAACGATTAATTTATAACTATATCGTGTTAAAATTACTAGCTGTGCAGGCTGTGGAGTGACAACAGCATTAAAGCAACGTCCTGTGATGGAAGTAACAAATACGTGTGAGGTGGCTATTTTGCACCAAGCAATAAAAATAACCGTTTGAAACAAATCGTTCAAGATATACTCAGTAAACCACCTAAACAAATAATGTGCAATGTTTTGGATACTGTTTCGGATGGTCATGTCTATTTTCAAATTCTGAGTTTAAAGTTGGGTGTCTAATTCGTCTAAACCAAAAAATACCGATTGTAAAGATGGTTCAAATTAAAGAAAATTTCTTCCGCTCGAATTCGTAATAATTCAACATAGAAGCCAGCCTCTGAACATTGGACCGCAGGGGTAGTTATTAATAAAACATATGATAAAATGAACGGCAAACATTAGGTGCTTTTGAGAAAATAAACAAATTCGAAAAATTTCTCATGTAAAGGATAGTTTGAGGTGTGGGATTTTAAAATCTTTTTGTCGCATCCTTGGAAAATTCTGAACTTAAATGCCAAGTCTGGTATTTAACCGACTTTTGGTTTTTGAATTATGTTGTTCTAAGACACACACACACACACACACACACACACACACGCGAACATTTTTCTAAAATAATATACTTTTTTAATTCGGGGAGCCTCATAACGTGTATTTCGGTATCGAATTTTTGGGTAAAATAAAATACTTCCTCTAGTTATTGCAGGTGAACGGAAGATCCCGAGTTCGATTCCCGTTGGGCATCCACTCTGGTTTGCGTGGGTTTTTCGTCGTTTTCGCTGGTCGGTAGACAAATGCTGGGGCAGTTTCTCTACTATCATGATTTCCTTTCCATAATTTCCCTTTCATTCCGCTTCTCTCTTATCTTTCAGGTGTGCTTTTAGGTTTCGTGGCGTATGGGGTGCCGGACAGATAGCACGGATGCTTGCTCAAAGGAAAGAGTACTTCCCGTGGACACTAGAGGGCTGCTTGGTCAACGGGTCATTCATCGCCCTCTCCAGGCAGCATTATCAGTGGGACGGGTCTGCTAGGGACTTCCATGCGCCTCTGTCGCCTGCAACCTGTAGCCTCCTGTGGTTCCTTCACTTCGTCCCTTCCTCCTGAAGGGCGGTAACCATAATATATCTATGTAGGTCGCAGTGCGAGACGTGTCCCCCTGCGTTGTATAACCTGTGCCTATACTTATACTGCAGGTGAATAGGATGTAGGATGTGTTAATTGGAGGGGCACACCTCGCCACTGCGACCAGCTTGATCTATTGTGGCTACACCTCCGGGATGCAGGGATGAAGTGAAAGAGCCGTAGGAGGTTGCAGGTCCGCAGGCAAACAGGCCCATTGAGACGCGTAGAAGTTCCTCATATTTCCAGTTTGAACACCCGCGCACCAGTAGAGGCGAAGAATTGCTGAGAGGGCGACGAAGCGACCCTAGTGGGCGGGACAACACATCCTGACGTTCACAGGGCGAAATTTTTCCAATGCGCAAGCAATTGCGTCATCTATCCGGCACCACCAGCATCGTAGGACCCGAAGGCTCAGGTCAGGTCGTGCGAGGTCTAGCAGGGCAAAAGCATAGCCCAAGTCCCCGCTATAATTCCCAGGGCTTCCACCGTGGGGGTTTCCCATGAGGTCAATACCTAGAGTCTAAAAAGGCCCCCTCGCTCACACGAGAATGGAAGTGGATATTACGCCACTTACGCGCGTTATCCCCACAGGGGCGACTACCAATAGTAGCCTTGGTAGGCCGACAGCAATCTAGCATGCCGTCTACAGCTCTCTCTCATGGTTGGTGCCGGAAAACAACCCGCCTGGGCGGATAATCAGCCAGGCGTACCCAATCTCCCAAGAGTATCGGGAATCACTGCACCGCCGAGTCCAACCCAATCGAGGGAGGGGCTCGAATGTTACTTCTAGTAACGTCAGAAGTACCACGAGTGCTCAGGGTCCGCAGCGCCCGCACCATGGCAGCTGAAAGGGTCAACAACAACCCGAAAGGGAGAGATGAAATGAGACGAAATGTGGGAAAAGAGAAATAATGGTAGAATAAAGCACCCCGGCATTCGCCTAGGCAACCGATCACCGGGAATCGAATCCAGAACCTCCGGAATGCTATCCGAAGAAAGAGAATTTCATGCTATATTTAACACTTTCGGAAACAGCCAGATCACACCAGTGCTATCAACGAGAAATAAATAAACATTTCTAAACGATTCTTAAGTGTAGTGCGGTTTATTTTACGACAGTAAGAAATCATTGTAACCTCTCTTAATGTTATGCCTAAGCAAAACCTCCTCCTTTTGAAAATTTATTTTATTTTTGCGGGTAACAGTCTGTTATTGTCGTGTTTGATTCCTGTCTTTAGCCTACGTGAATTTTATAAATATGAACGTATTTCTTATGCTAAATACGAGTATATACAGACTGGATGAACAGTAAGTAGTGAAAGCATCTGCCGGTGGGGAAATAATTATTTGCTGTGGTGTGAGAAATTCAACTTGGGTCATAAATTTTCGATGCCTGTGTAAGCGGGCCAAAATCCTAAAATAATACAGTGAACCGTTTGTTGGCAATGGAATCCAGAACGGCTCATCGACTGCCTCGCTTCCTCATGCTCGCTTCTTCACATATTTACTTTCACGATAGCTCCAAACCACGTTGTGATATCAGAAATCATATCACTCTTATTTGCGCAGACTGCTGCAGTAGGTGAATCAGTAACCATCAGTAAATAACGGCATAGACAGCGATGTTAGCTATTTGGGACGATATCATGGTTGGCAGGATGCTAACCACATTGATACAGTGAAGTGAGTTATCGACGTTTCTCTCATTCCATCCCCCCCCCCCCACACAGTCAAAATGTCTCTAATTTCCTATTCCCATCGTTAACGTCATGAGTTTTCTTATTTAGCACTTCTGTTTATTGCTTCTGTCTGTTGCGAAAACCGCGTCTCTGTTGCATTCAGCTTGTTAATATTTCTGCTTTTATATGCCGTTCCCAGGAAGTAATGTAGTTACCCGTACTGATTAATTTTGTATGCTTCGTTTATACTTGCTAGATTTCCCATTTCTCTACTGCCACCTACCTAGAGTATGTAGATAAAGTATTGCATTCCATCCAAAAATTCGGTACCGACTTTTCACAGGAAATGCAGTTTAGGGGCCACCTGAATAATAATAATAATAATAATAATAATAATAATAATAATAATCATAATCATAACTTTTAGAAAAAAGCTTTGCGTGTGTGTGTGTGTCTGAACAGCATAACTCAGAAACGAAATGTTGGTTCAAACACCAAACTTGGCATTTAAGTTAAGCGTTTTCCAAGGAGGCGACACAATACTTTAAAGAAAATCCCCCCCCCCCCAATTCCAAACTACACTTTGCATGGAAAAAGTTTTCGTTAATTTTGTTCCTCATAAAATTCCTCTAACGACTTTATTTAAAATTCGACATGTTTAAGATATTTGCATAACAAATAAAATGTACATCTTGAATTTTCTGGGAATAACTTGTGAAGTCATTTTCATTCTAAATGACCTTTGTATAATTGGGTAAAATATAGACAAAATCTTAATACACCAAAATGTAGATCTCGTTAACGCAACAGTTTGTCAAATAAAATTTTATTTATGGCTTTGCCCATTTGGAAATGTTTTTTTGGTATTGGTTTCAATATTCAAAGACTAATACTTTTTTAAGTAGTAACTCACTATTCGTTTTTTCTCGTGGTCATACAAAGAGCACGTGCCCGCTTATCTGGTGTAGGGGTAGCGTGACGACCTCACATTCAAGAGGTACCGATTTCGAATCTCGGTTAGGGCAAATCACCTTGATAAGGTTTTGTTTTCCCTTATCCTAAAAAGACGAGTGTCGGGTAACTTTAAGCTCAATGGGCCCCAGGCTCATTTGAGCATTATTTCATCCATTTCATTTGTCTATCGCCCTATATAATCTACTACGTTAAAGGACGTTAAACGTCAAGGGGAAAGTAATTTTAAAGCCATTGCATAGAGATGGCTTGTTAAAATCCGACTGTCGCCTCAGCCTATTGTATCTTTCTTATACCCACAATGATATATATATATATATATATATATATATATATATATATAATATATACACACACATGCATTGAATGCATTCAGCATTAACAAGAAGTAGACAGAAGAAAAAGATTTTATTAAGTATAGTTTGTAGAAGAGCGAGTAGAGAAAATCCCGCGAATGCTACACATCATATTTTGAAAGCGATGTTTGGGTGCAATCCTTTCCAAGTTGTAATCATAATTTAAGAAATCCTAAATTCTATTTGTAAAGATAGTGGAAATTTGTAAAGATAGAGTGCAAGCCTTCTCTACATAGCTTATATCCATCTAGTGCATCAGCCTAGGAGATACAGAGCTCCCAAACCTTATTTTTTGAACTCACGGTAACAACACATCTAATTCCTAGTTGTAAAGCTTTCTACAGTGCGGTCGTTTTAAGATGAGGCCACAGACTGACTATATGTTTGGCACGCTGTACTGCAATGGCCTCAGTACTTTTCCGATGCGCAACTGGCGGCGTATGATGCGTTCAAGGTTATTTTTATCTGCTGTGCTTCAGTCGCTGCTTTGCGTTCGTGCTGTAAAGAGAGTTGTGCATTGTGCATTTCAAAGGCAACTTTGTATTTATGTAACATGTATTAATAGGACTGTGCTTTACAAGCAAACAATCTGATGTGTTCCACTCACATGAAATTCTCTACTCTTGTACAAAGCATTTTTACAAACGCTTATTCTCCATCTATTTCAAGTTAATCGAGATAAACGTTTGCAGAAACTTTTTTATTGCTAATTTTCTTGTAAGGTCAAGGAGAATATAGTAGGGTCCAGGACATCAAAAAAATATCTGATGTGTTACACTCACATGACTTTCTCTACTCTTGTACAAACTATTTTTACAAACACTTATTCTCCATATGCTTCATGTTAACCGAGATATCGAGATGTTAATCTTATTGCTAATTTTCTTGTAGATGCATTGGGAATTGGTAGGCTTTAAGCGATAGTCAAATGTTTTAAGAGCTGGTTGCTATGTGCAGTATTCCACTCTTTGCATTACCAGGACAAAAAAATTAATAACGATTTTCCATTTGAGAAAAAGTATAAGTATTGGAAAATTTAAGGGAATAACAAGCAATATCTCGAAAAGTGTTCACTCAACAACAAAAAAGTATATGACATAAATTGTGTATTTTAAGGCGATCTACATTTTTTGTGTAGTAAAAATGTCTATCTCTTATGGTTTACCAGTTATGCAAAAGTCGTTCACAATGAGCAATACTTTTGGAGACATTCCCAGAAAATTCGAGATATACATTTCATTTGTCATGAAAATATCTTAAACATATGATATTTTAATCAAAATCGTTAGAGCCATTTTTGAGAAAATTAAAATTTTAGAAAAATGTTCCATGTAAAGGATAATCTTGGGTGGGGGGATTTTCTTGATAACCTTCTTGTCGCATCTCTGGAAGATACTGAACCTAAATACCAAGTTTGGTGTTTATCCGAGTGTTCGATTCTGAGTTATGCTGTTCACAGACACAGACACACACACACAAACACGGACATGTTTCCAAAAATGGTTTTTTGGATTCAGGGGGTCTCAAAACATGTATTTCCGGTGAAATCTGGTATCGAATTTTTGGGTGGAATACACTACTTCCCTTACTTGCTATACGTAGTGTAGAAAGTAAAAGAAAAAAAAGAATAACGAATTCTGAATTCAGAAAAAGTATAAGTATTGGAAACTTCAAACAAATAACAAGGAATATCTCGGAAATGGTTCCTGGAAAACAATTGTATATGACATAAATTGTGTGTTTTAACGAGATGTAAATTTTTTATGTAGTAACCATTTGTCTATCTCCTACGGCTTATCACTTATGCGAAAGTCATTCAAAATGAAGAGAACTTTTGAGTACATTTCCAGAAAATTCAAGATATATATTTCATTTGCCGTGAAAACATCTTAAATACATGATATTTTAATTAAAATCGTTACAGCAATTTTTGAGAGAATCTGGGGTGGAGGAATTTTATTGAAAATCTTCTTGTCGTATCCTTAGAAGATGCTAAACCCAAATACCAAGTTTGGTATTTGTCCGACGTTTCGTTTTTGAGTTATGCTATTCATAGGCTCACAGACAGACAGACACGCACGCGCGCGCGGACATGTTTCCAAAAATTCTTTATTTGGATTCAGGGTACCTCAAAACATGTATTTCCGGTGAAATCTCGGTATCGAATTTTTTGATGGAACGCAATACTTCCCGTACTTACTATACGTAGTAGAGAAAGTAAAAAAAAGGAAGAACCTAGCAAGTTTAACTGGTTTTTAGTCAAAACCGGATTTGTCCAAATATGTTGCTAATTCACTGAGCACATTTAACGACAAGCTTTTATAAAATAAGTTTGACAGGCGTAGGCATGTATTACTGTAAGTGATCTAAAATAAGGTATATACATCTTGGATTATGATACAGGAGGTAAAGGGAGGGTTTTATTTTGCGAGTAGGAATGTTTGCGAAGGCCGTAGGCCTTTGTTTCGCAATCCTACGAGCCAAATAAAACCACTTTTAACACGTATGGCATATACTGTTTTTTAGACAGCGCTCGATTTTTTAAAATATCAATAATATTATATTAATTCCTGAAACTAACAGATATGACATTTAGAGCGTGTTCTTGAAACAAGAAAAATAACGTTAAAAAGCAGATATCAGATGTTTTGTTGATTCGCTAGCAGTCATTTTTAGTGAAATTATTTTTTTGCCTTACACCAGGCAATGAAGCGATTAAATGCTTTATCATATTGCTTTCTGATTTTTTGGGGGAGTAAGTACTTCTAGTGTTATTCTTTATTCTGCTTCTGTAATTTCACTTACATTTCAGTTTCTTCTGAATTCACAATTTCTGCTATTTAATCTTTATGTAGGGTAGATAAAGAATATCGTTTTAGATCAAAGAAAGCTGCCAATATAACTATAGGTTAACTCTACAACGAATAAACTGAAGTATGACGATTTGTATTGTGGACATGAGAAATTAATCATGTAAAAAGGCATAATTAAAAGTAAAACCTAATCAAACTAAGTCGAGTTCTTAAACGTGTGCAAATACAAAGGGTAATTACCATGTGATTGGACTTGAAACCAAAGTTGGTCACACTAGTGCGATAATCTAAAGCTTTTAGCTCGTGTGCTCTGTGTTAGAAGTTCTACTTTTAGGCCATGCTGTCTGAAAAGGGTATTTATATCCTTTTATTATTCCTGGAAAATGCCTGACTTGTAATATGTTTCATTATGAGTGCGTGCTATTGTAATACGCATAAATTGATTAAAATAATATAAACTATAGTTCATTAACCCCTTGCATATTTCGCAGTTAACTCGGTAAGGATCTTTAACAATGAAAATGACTTCAACGTTTTCTGCACAAACACTGAAGCTGCAAAGTCACTATCAGCGTAGGAATTTCTAAGCATTAAAGCCAGGTCGAAAGGAAATAAGGTTAAACTGTTACTGAAATTTACGCAAGGATGTTGTAGGTAACAAACTACCCCCCATCCCTCGTATAGTCTGTCGGCTTTACCAGACAGCACTCACTAGACCGTGTTTACCTGGCCGTCAGTTCCCTTGGCCGCGTTTGCTTACATTCTTTGTATTGACATGTGGTTTGAGTGTAGATAATTTGAACTCAAGTGCTTAAAAATTCCTATGTCTGGTCAGTATATTACTGTTTTTGAGGAAACAATGTACATTGGGGCTATTATTCTCTTGTCAATAATGGTGTACCATACACATTTAGGAGTAGTGACGGGACGATACTCATTTTTGAGCACCGATACTCAATACTCACTTTATAAAAAGTTCACTGAATTATGTTCTTATTAGTAGCTTTCTGTATATAAACGCATGTCACCAATTTGCTGTTGTATGCTAATTCTGAAACTGTTCCTGTTTGACATTCTCCAGTTGGCAGCAATTTTTTTATCTTGATAATGCCACAGGTTATACCTACAGGGTGAATCACCTAAACTTGCATCGCAAATATTTCGAAATAGAAAGTGCTATTGATGTGCAGTTTTTCACAGCATTGATTGGTAGTCAGGGGCTCGTACATTTAGCCTATAAATAGATTTTAATAATACTGAGAAAGTGTATTGTTTGAGCAAACATACAATTTTTTAAATGGAATAATGCCTAGTTACATCAACAAAATAAAGGTAGGGTAAATTATAATGTCAATGATCTTTGTTGCAGGATTCTAGTGCAAGTGGTTTACGAGAAATCGTATTTTGAAAAGTTTCCATCCCGACAATTGTTTGTCCCATTCAACCTGCTTAGTGTTAGGTATGACGTTGTTGTGTTTGTTTGCATTGTGTTTTCTGTTCATTGATTGCATTATGACTTTCTAGTCGGTTAGTTTGTGACAGTTCAAGCTGTAAGTCGTGAGTGGAAGATGGGGTTTACTAATGCAAGAAAAGCCGATATGCTTATGGTGTATGGAGAGTGTAGGAAGAATGCAGTTCGTTTCTGTACGGTGTATGCAGAAACGTATCCCAATAGACGTCAACCATCTCGGCAATTATTTATCAATCTCTTCAACCAATTACGTGAAAGTGGTACTTTAACACCTAGAAAACGTAACAGAAACAAACAAGTGACTGGAGAAGAGGCAGAAATTAATGTTTTGGCTGCCGTTGTAGTAGATCCGCAAATTAGTTCCCGCACAATCGCACGTGGTAGTGGCCTAAGTCAGGCAAGTGTACTGCGCATTCCATCGACATAGGTTCCATCCCTATCACATCTCCCTCCATCAAGAGCTGCATGGAAAAGATTTTGAGAATCGTGTTAACTTTTGCATGGGCATTAAGACATGATACTCCAGATTCATCATGCATCTTGTTTAGTGATGAGGCAACATTTACTAATCATGGCCAGGTAAACCGCAGAAACTTGCACTATTGGTCTGTTGTCAATCTCCGTTGGCTTCGTCAGGTGAAACGTCAGCGTCCATGGAGTTTAAACGTGTGGTGTGGGATAGTGAACCATCAGCTCATAGGCCCTTTGTTCATAGAAGGAACAATGAACTCGCATGCCTCCTGACAGACCATCTGCCACAGATGCTAGAAGACGTTCCTTTGCAGACTAGGAGGAACCTGTGGTACCAACATGATGGCTGTCCAGCCCATAGTGTACGAACTAGTCGCGGGCATCCTTTCCCCAACCGGCTTCAAAGCGAACGGAAAGCTTTGAAGCCTGACCATAAACCCATCAGTAAACGATTAGTAGGGTCTTCCCATCCCTTAAACACAACACGTGGTCCTTTCTCCAGCTCCATCAAAGCAAAGCGTTGTTGCAATGTTGCGTTGTTGGAAGTCTCTGTTTGTATTTTCCTCGTGGTCATGCTAAGAGAATGGAATTTCAAAGTCATCATATAGTCATCTGTATTTTAAAAATCTGACTATCGCTTTAGCCTATGTATCCTTATATTTACAACGATATGTGCAATGAAATTTTATCTTATTATTTAAGAAGTAGATAGAATAAGCTTTTGTGAAAGTAGTTTGTAGAAGAGTGAGTAGAGATAATCTTGTGAATATAATACATAAGATTTTTTTTTTATTTTCTTTCTTTTGCCTTCGTATTTTTACTTATCCTGCATTTTATAATAAAGCTATTCATTTAAGTAAACAGAAGATGTCATGCTTATAAATCTTACACCTTAAACAATACACAACTTCTTGTATTAGCTTTATATTAATAAAACATTGTTGTGATACAAGTGATAAAAAACTTTTTACCATAGCTCCGCGCACAGCATAATCAAAAATGATGCTTTGATTTGGGAGTAAGAGTTCCTTTCAAAATAAATTAATATTTATGTATTTTAATTATTTAATGATAGTCCAACAATGTATAGTTTATTCGGAACATGTTTCTAAGTTTCTCTCGGATATGTTAACATGCATTTCTATTCTTGTAGCGCAGTATATTAGTTCAGATCATTCATTAGTTCAGTTATATTTTAAAGCGTTTGCAACTTAAATGTAATTACTATGCGATTCATAGTTATTTACATAGTTATTTTGTGTGTAAAGCAAGCAGACAAACTGCATGATTGTATTCTGTACATGTGGAAATCACCTGCAAAGTTTTGCTTTTAAATACTATTTTTAATTTTGGCAACAACGCGCATATGCACATGGATGTCACTAAGATTTTATGGTGCTTGCGGTTAGGGAGGGTAGGGAACAAGTGTTTGGCTACTGCACAAAGGTCGCCGCTTGGGGATCCGAAGGCTGCGATGACCACAGACTGTTTCCAAATCGTTGGATTGGACGAAGAGGACCTGTACCTGTTCATCTGACCCCTTTAGACTTTTTTCTGTGGGGAAGGCTGAAAGACACTCTACAAGGATGTACCAACTACACCAGACGATATGAAACGACCTATTACTGCTGCCTGCTCTGAAATTTCCGCTGAAATGCTAGAACGTGTGCAGCAGTCTTTCTATAGCAGACTGGAAGCGTGTATTGAAGCTGCCGGTGGTCATTTTGAACACAACCTTTGTAGGTCTATGTTCTCTTTGCTTTTAAGAATCCACAGAAGTATTGTAATTCCCTTTTGTTTTTTTTTAGTTTATGCTACCACAGGTTGTACAAGTGTCGGTGCGTAAAAGCTTCAAAATAAGATTTCTCGTAAACCACTTGCTCTAGAATCTTGCAACAAACGCCACAGACATTCTAATTTACCCTACCTGTTGATGTAACTAGGCATTGTCCCATTTAAAAATTGTATATTTGCTCAAAAAATACACTTACGAGTTCCTGACTACCAATCAATGCAGTGAAAACTGCACATCAATAGAACTTTCCATTTCCGACATATTTTCGCTTAAAGTTTTAGGTGATTCATCCTGTATAATCAAATTAAGAGGAAATTTCAGTAATAAGACTTTGATTTTTGTTGCCATTTCAATTGAGCGAAATCCCTGAGTGCCGTGAAAGAAGACAAAGTGAATTTTGGGAGAATTTTCTAGATAAAGACAAATATTATCTACAATTTCTTCTTTGAGCACATTATACTGCTTTCTTAAACACTTCTGGTTTTATCACATTTGTTTACCAATTTTGAAAAATGGGTTATCTCTTCTAGAATAATTTCCCCACTAGCCGAGCTCACTATGTAAACATTAACTCTATGTGGGATGCAATGCCTGAGGTAATCTATATTAACTTTATCAGATTTTTTTAAACAAGAATACTGAGCCAAGAATGAATGAAAAATGAAACATATCCTAAAATCCCTTGAATCGCAAAGGCCTCCTATAAAATAGGGAAAGCTCATTAAAGTGGTGAGCTGCTTCACGTTAAGCATTGTACATGTTTATTTAGTCACTTTTGTGTGATTGTGTAGTGTACTCATCCAACAATTTTTAATAGCAACTTAATAACTTAGTAAAACATGGAATTAATTATTTTTTCACACAAACCGTATGTTGGACAAGGTTGGAAAGGTAGAATAAGATGACTGAAAAATTCAATGCTACAGCCGGGATTTGAACCAAGGATCTCCCTGTTTCCGTCCCGTTGCTCTAACCCCTGAGTTACTATGGCAATATGCCAATGCCACAACTAATTCGCATCACACTGGGGGATTCGTGATTCAAATCCTGGCTATGGCATTGGATTTATCAGTCATCTGATTCTACCTTTCTAACCTTGTTCAACACAAGGCTTATGTGGAAGAACAAGTAATTCCATTAATTGACCTAATAGTGGTTGAAACTATGAAGCCCGGGACTTAAAGTACTTACAATATTGTAAGTCGCCATTGGGCTATGACATCTCCTTGTGGTTTATCGGAAAAAATGCGAATCAGTTGGAGAATTTAATGCAGTGCTGGCATATAGCTATGGTAGCTCAGTGGTTGGAGCAACCGGACGGAGACCGGGAGATCCGTGGTTCAAATCCCACCTATGGCATTGAACTTTTCATTCGTCTGATTCTACCTTTCTAACCTTAGTAAAACATGCATTGTTACATTGTGTACTTCGTGTTCCCATGAATTTAAAGCAGAACACATTTAAATTCTATGAACGTACAAACCCACTGCTATTTATTACAGTAGATTATGTTGGGGAAACATTCCTAAAAGATTGTTTATTCTTACCTGAACAAAGGGTTACACCCACTAGGATTGAGGCTATCCAAGCTGTTGCAGCAGCACCCTCATTAAAGTACTTCAGGAATTCATTATAGAACACTCCGAAGGAGTAGGTAACTCCATCCGCTGAAAACAAAAGAAAACAACAGTTTAGCTGCAGCTGTTTCCTGAGAGCAGTGTAGTACCATATTATGCTTAGTTAAGGTAACTTCATTTTCAAACTTGTTTAGTATGCTAACAATATTTTGCTTAAAACCAGCAAACCCCTCTTGTGAAAATTCAAGATGTAAATTTTATCGTTTCCCAACTGTAGACTTCTAACTACGTATAGGTAGTCTCCTTAACTTGTAAATACTTTGTGAGCTGGCTTTCGTTGGAAACCTGTTTTACTTTGTTTTTTATAGTTCTTTAGTTCTAAAGTTCCGAAATATGATTCATCAAGAATAATATGTCCTGCAGATATTTAGAGTTGGAGAGAAATGTCTGAAGATTCTAGCAAGAACTCGTAAATTAATTATTTATTTATTTGTGCCAAGCTACAAACTAAGCTATACCTTGGATCCAACACTTATTATTCACCAAGCCATAACTACAATGGTCCTTACAAGACAATAATTTTTACAATCCATGTGCGCGTATCTGTTGAATATGTACATTTATTACTTTCTTTATCACGTACGTACGAGTACATCCAAAAATTGGATTGCGAGATTTCACCGGAAACATATGTTTGGGGGCCCCCTGAATTCAAAAAAGGCATATATTTTACGTTCTATACCACGTACATAGTGGGTACAGAAAGTATTAAATTCCACTCAAAAATTTGATACCGAGATTTCACCGGAAATACATGATTTGAGGAACCCTGAATGCAAAACATTTTTAGAAAAAAGTTCATTTGTGTCTGTGAACAGCATAACTCAAAACCCAAAAGTTGGATAAACACCAAATTTGGTATTTATATTTAGCACCTTCCAAGTATGCGACACGAAGATTTTCAAGAAAATCCCTCCAGCCCAAACTACCCTCTGCATGGAACATTTTTCGAGATTTTTTATTCCCTAAAAAATGTCTCTAATGATTTTGATTAAAATGCGATATATTTAAGATATTTACATTACAAGTAAAATGTATATATTGAGACATGTTTATGTTTCTGAGAATAGCCTTTGAATCCTTTTCAAATTGAATCCTTTGAATTTTGTATAATCTTGTATAATTGGTAAACGTTAAGCGATAGATGAAAATGTGCTACACAAAAACTGTAGATCTCTTTAAAACACTGAATTTATTTCAAATAAGTTTTTTTGTAGCATACGGAATTTGTGAGATATCCGTTATTAACGGTTCGAATTGTTCAGTTATTGGTCATTCTATAAATGTCCTGCAACATTCTGTTCCTCGCGATTGCACGGAAACAGTATGATTTTAAGGCAGGGTATAGCGTCCGGTTCTTAAACATTTGACTATCGCTGTTCTCTTTGTATCTATAACGAAATGTGTGATGTAGTTATTTCTGCAAAGGTTTATTTGGATTAAAATGTAATAGAAAAACAAGCAATACCTCGAAAATGGTTCACTCAGCAAAAAAATGTATATGACATAAATTGTGTATTTTAACGCGATCTACATTTTTTGTGTAGTAAGCTTTTGTCTATCTCTTATGGTTTACCAGTTATGCAAAAGTGGTTCACAATGAAGAATACTTTTGGAAACATTCCCAGAAAACTCGAGATTTACATTTCATTTGTCATAAAAATATCTTAAATATATGGTATTTTAATCAAATTCGTTAGAGCCATTTTTGAGAAAATTAAAATTTTCGAAAAATGTTCTATGTAAAGGGTAATCTGAGGTGCGGGGATTTTCCTGAAAACCTTCGTGTCGCATCTCTGGAAGATACTGAACCTAAATATCAAGTTTGGTGTTCATCCGACTGTTCGTTTCTGAGTTATGCTGTTCAAAGACACACACAGACAGACACACAGACACAGACTCACACACGGACATGTTTCCAAAAATGCTTTTTTTTATTCAGGGGGTCTCAAAACATGTATTTCCGGTGAAATCTCGGTATCGAATTTTTGGGTGGAATGCAATACTTCCCCTACTTACTGTACGTAGTAGAGAAAGTAAAAAGCGTTGGTAAGAATAGTATGTACACCTACTAGTAAGCGATATAGTGTGGAGAAAGTCAGTAGAGTTTTCTTTTAACTGTGTATAAATTTTCGCCTAGTAACTGTATTTGTGATACACCTCCAACAATTTTGCTATTTCTTTCTTCCACTCGTAGATAACAAATAAATAAATAACAGTACAAAAAAGAAATATTTTACTAAAATAATGTACAAGAGTCAGCGCCAATTTCCCACATTGGCACCCAGTTCAGACCTTAAAGCAGAGACGCACAGAAGCGATCGGTAAACTTGAAACTCTGACCTCTGTCCAACAACAAGGCAGCAGCTGCAGGATTGCGATTCACTCCTACCTTTCGACTGTGACATCACTCCTTGAAGCCAATATCTCGATCGGCTGGTTAAGATACTACCCTCATAGGGCGACTTCAACACATGCTAGTTATACCAAAGTGTACCATTGGTTTAAGGACATTTTATCAGTTGTTAACGATCTGTGTTACGTTCACATGACTTTCTGAACTGCAGTTTATTTTTATATCATGCTTACACAATATTCTTACGCACGTGTATTTTTCTATCTAACTTCATGTTAATCCAGATAAAATAGTTGCATTGCAGATTTCGTTCTAAGTACTCGGGGGTAGAGGAAGCGAATCGATAGTGGTTCCTACATGCTGGCATAAAAATTCTACTCTTTCTATAACATTGCGAAAAACAACTGAATAGCGGCAGCGCTTTGGAAGACAATTGCAAATTATTGAAAAATTAAAACCAGTACGTAATAACGCATCTCTTAAGGCTTACCAGTTATACATGACTCCTTCATTGTATGGCGTTTTAATCAAAAACGTTATAGCCATTCTTTAGAAAATTAAAATGTCGAAAAAGTTTCCATATAAAAGGAAGCTTGGAGCTAATGGAATTTCTTAAAAAAATCTGATGTGTTACACTCACAAGACTTTCTCTACTCTTGTACAAACTATTTTTAAAAACGCTTATTCCCCATATGCTTCATGTTAATCGAGATATCGAGATGTTAATCTTATTGCTAATTTTCTTGTAGATGCAAGGAAAATTGGTAGTCAAATATTTTAAGAGCTGGTTGCTATGTAGAGTACTCCATTCTCTTTGCATTACCAGCACAAAAAATGAATAACGAATTCCCATTTGAGAAAAAGTATAAGTATTGGAAAATTTAAGGGAATAACAAGCAATATCTCGAAAATGGTTCACTCAAAAAAATTGTATATGACACAAATTGTGTATTTTAACGCGATCTACATTTTTGTGTAGTAAAATTTTGTCTATCTCTTATGGTTTATCAGTTATGCCAAAGTCGTTCACACTGAAGAATACTTTTGGAGACATTCCCAGAAAATTCGAGATATACATTTTATTTGTCATGAAAGTACCTTAAATATATGATATTTTAATCAAATCGTTAGAGAAAATTAAAATTTTCGAAAAATGTTCCATGTAAAGGGTAATCTGGGGTGGGGGGATTTTCTTGAAAACCTTCGTGTCACATCTCTGGAAGATAGTGAACCTAAATACCAAGTTTGGTGTTTATACGACTGTTGGTTTCTGAGTTATGCTGTTCACACACAGGCACACACACGGACATGTTTCCAAAAATGCTTTTTTTGGATTCAGTAGGCCTCAAAACATATATTTCTCCTGAAATATCGGTATCGAATTTTTGGGTAGAATGCAATACTTCTACTACTTACTATACGTAGTAGAGAAAGTAAAAATACTTTCTGACGTATCTTCGGCAGATATGAACAAGTATGGTATTTATCTATTTCTCGTTTTTGTGTTAGATGTTCACACGTACACATACTACAAATGCTTTTTTCATTCAGGGGAATTCAAAATATGTATTTCCAGTGATATCTCGTAACGAATTTTCAAGCGGAACACGAGATTTCCTCTACCTATTAAGTACGTACGTGGCAGAAGTAAAAATCGGATCACTATGTGTTGGTTTTGAAATTCCATGCTCTTTGCGTGACCACAAGGAAAAGGTATAGCCAGTTATCACCTGAAAAAGGGTTTGAAAATTCAAACAAATAACAAAGAATATCTCGGAAATGGCTAACGCCACAGAAGTTCTCTTACGGTTTACGAATAAGTATATAGAAGAGGAAGAGGATTTCACAGGTCATTCCTAGAAAATTCAAGATATACATTTTTATTTTGTCATAAAATATCTTAAACACATACTATTTTAATTAATATTGTAGGACCATTTTGAGAAAATCAAAACTTGTGTGATGCTTTGGGGTGGCGGGTGAAGAAGGGTGTTGTTTACGTTATTAGCCCCACGTTTAGGTGCAATTTTGAAGGAGGTGTTGTATTGTAGTTCCACTTGGGAGCCAAACTTGGAGTGTTCGTCCCACGTACGATACAAAGTTTCCGATGGCCTTCGCCCCCAGGTTCACTTTCGGTGGCCTTCGCCCCAACGTTTAGGAATCAACTTTGTATTTTTATGTTTCTTTAAATTATATATATATATATGTTTGCCTCGGCTGCGCCAGTATTAATTTACAGAAACACGTATCTCTTAGCAGGAGGTGATGCGGCTAAAGAATGCTTTTACTTCACTCCTTTTATTAATTCTTCACACGATTACATAACACTTCACGGATATAGAGAGCTATGAGATTATTTATTAATTACTTACACATTTTCACATGTAACATTTATAATATTCTCGCCGTAATGATTTTTGTCTCACACTGAATACGTACCTAGCGAACGAACTGCTTAGGTACGTGGCCTTCTAGCGACTGGCGTTTACGGCTTAAATTTGTAAATTTTTCTATTTCACGTCTCTGATTGGCTAATTTTAGTCCAATAGAATACTCTTATTTAACTTTCAGCTTTTCTGGTTGTTGATTGGCTATTTATAAACTGTTTTAAATATTACATTATTGTTCCAAGAATTATTAGTAGCATTATTAAACTTTTTAAATTCATTATTGCCTCAAGGTTACCTCATTGTTACCTCATTGTTAGCAACTTCCGGCGTCTATTCTCACAGCTCCTACATTATTAAATTACCTAATACATTTACATAACATTATTATACATGTACACAATAACATAAACATATACAATGACTGTTACATACATTTTAATTGTTATACACATATTGCTTTAAGGCGGGCTGTTTTTACTTTCTCTACTACGTATAGTAAGTAGGGGAAGTATTGTATTCCACCCAAAAATTCGATACCGACATTTCACCGGAAATACATGTTTTGAGACCCCCTGAATCCAAAAAAGCATTTTTGGAAACATGTCCGTGTGTGTGTCTGTGTGTCTGTCTGTGAACAGCACAACTCAGAAACGAACAGTCGGATAAACACCAAACTTGGTATTTAGGTTCGGTATCTTCCAGAGATGCGACACGAAGGTTTTCAAGAAAATCCCCCCACCCAGACTACCCTTTACATGGAACATTTTTCGAAAATTTTAAGTTTCTCAAAAATGGCTCTAACGATTTTGATTAAAATACCATATGTTTAAGATATTTTTATGATAAATAAAATGTATATCTTGAATTTTCTGGGAATGTCTCCAAAAGTATTCTTCATTGTGAACGACTTTTGCATAACTGGTAAACCATAAGAGATAGACAAAATTTTACTACACAAAAAATGTAGGTTGCGTTAAAATACACAATTTATGTTATATACATTTTTGTTGTTGAGTGAACGATTTTCGAGATATTGCTTGTTATTCCCTTAAATTTTCCAATACTTGTCTCAAATGGGAATTCGTTATTCATTTTTTTGTCTTGGATATGCAAAGGGTATTAATCTGTGGCAAAGGGAATGGTGCTGCACCTAGCAACCAGCTATTAAGAGATATGTATGTGCTTAAAGGCTACTGTATTTCGAAACTGCCCTTGTAAATATATATTCCCCTTACATCTACAAGAAAATTAGCAATAAGATAGAGTCTCGTATAACATGAAGTAGATGGAGAATAAGCGTTTGTAAAAATAGTTTGTATAAGAGTAGAGAAAGTCATGTGAGTGTAACACATCAGATTTTTTTATATTATATAATTAGACTGAAATCATTTAAATGTTAAAAATACTGCCTCACGGGATTTTGTTGTAAATCTTTGTAAATAGCAAATTTGATATTAACCGACTTTTGGTTTCTAATTTATGCTGTTCACACACACACACACACACAAAATTTATAAAAATGCTTTTTTTGGATTCACGTAGTCTTAAAACGCATATTTCCGGTGAAATCTCGGTATCGAATTTTTGGGTGGAATGCAGTATTTCCGCTACTTACAAATAGGTACATTCATATAACTTTCTCTAGTCTCTATCGCTTATTAGTGGGTATACAAATTATTCTTATTTTCCTGTCTACTTCATTTTAATCCAAACAAACCTTTGCAGAAATAGCTGCATTACACATTTCGTTATGGATATAACGGAAACAGGGATAGTCAAGTGTTTTAGAACTGGACGCTATACACAGCCTTAAAATTCCATACTGTCTCCATGCAATCGAGAGAAACGATTGAAAATCGACTGGACTTTAAAATAATGGCTAAGTATTGAACAATTCGAATCATTAACAACGGATATCTCGGAAATGGCTGTTGACACAAAGAAAGATATTTGAAATAAATTGTATCTTTTATAGAGATCTACATTATTTTTTGTGTAGTACGTTTTGGTCTATCGCTTAACGTTTACAAGTTACACAAGATTATATAAGATTCCTTCCGAATGAAGAGGACTTCAAAGGCTATTCTCAGAAAATTGAAGATATACATTTTATTTGTCATGTAAATATGTTTAATACGTGGTATTTTAATCAAAATCGTTAGAGCCATTTTTTAGATAACCAAAAGTTTCAAAACGTTTCCATCTATCGTTTTAACGTTTACCAGTTATATACAAGATTATAAAAAATTCCTTCCGGGACTTTACAGGTTATTCCCAGAAAATTCAAAATATACATTTTTTCAACATATAAATATATTTAATATATGGCATTTTAATCTAAATTGTTAGAGGTATTTTTTAAAAAAATCAACAATTTCGAAAAATGATCCATATAAAGAGTACTTTGAAGTGGGGATTTTTTTGGAAATCTTCGTGTCGCATCTTTGGAAGGTGTTGAACCCAAATGCCAAGTTTGGTATTTATTTCGACTTTTCTTTTTTGAGTTATGCTGTTCACAGACACACACGTCCCTTTTTTAAAATGCTTTTTTTTATTTACGGGGTCTCAAAACACGTATTTTCGATGAAATCTCGGTATAGAATTTTTGGATGGATGAAAGAAAGAAGAAGAAAGAAAGAAAGTTTTAGGATTTGCACTCCTTTCGATAATCCTGTGTTTCAGAGAACAATTTATTGAGACATTTCGATGGGCATACGGACATAGTAAATATTGGACTTACACACCATCAAGAACTCGGAACCAACTTGCTAGGGAACGCCCTGCAGTTAAGCGTTATTGATGTCGAGGAATTAGCTCTGTTGCTCTAATCACGAGGTTTAGCTCTCTGATAGTGGCATTACAACACGTACAACATTGAGTAGTTGTCCCGAATCTTATCTGGTTCACTCTCGAGACCTGGCTTTATCTGCAGGCTAAGTTATTCACAGAAAAGCACGTGCCAAGTTCCAGAAAGATCTGAAGTGTAAGCTGTGTTCACAATGCCCAGGGGATTTATATCGTCTCTTTTTGTCGTTTGCAGATGGCTTGCTTGCGCCATGCATCTGGAATAGGCCTCCGTAGGCGCCTGACCAAAGCTGGTTGATAAAACATATTCGCTCTGGAAAGCGCAAATGCTGTTATATTGTTTTTCTCCTTTTTATGCTCATTGTAGAAACGTTCATTTAGAAATTCAGCCACGTTAACGTGGTAGATTGCCTTCGTTATTCGAGTTACAGCACTGTGTAAAATACATAACACAATCTAGCATTAAAACACAAATAGAAATCACGACGACTGCTGGCCAGATGAGCGGTGGAGGAAGTTCAAATGTAATCGGGATTCACCTTTTCACCAGGCCTGTTGTAGTAACAAGTTTACAGCGTAAAAACTGAAACTGAGAGGCAGAAACGGTCTATTTTTATTTTGCGGCAAGAGTATAATTTTCCAAGTATAAATAAAACATATTTATTCAGATGTTCTCAAGAATATGAACAATTTCTTCGACTGAATCTAAATTTCCGTAGCGCAAATTTCAATTAAGCAGAATTACTGCTGGGAGCTTTAATGTACTTAAGTGATACATTGAAAGTATTTTAATCAAACAAAAACACTACATTATGAATTAATTCAGCCCGTTTAATAAGTTAGCATTATTGGACGAAATTTCATTGCTTTTTTCACCATTATTTTCTCTACTACTGATATAAATCAGAGAAACCATTGCTTCGATCCAAAAATGCAATTTACTGCAAATGCAAGGTGTTTATCTGTTGAAGCGAAAAATCGCGCGTGAGTCTGTGTGTGCGTGCGCGCGCGCCCGCTCTTATGCATGTCTGCGTTTGTTTCTCTCTGTGAAAAACATAAGTCAAATGTCAAAGGCGAACATTTTCATGAATTTCTTCCATGGAAAAAATTGCATTATTCTTTATTTTTTACTTTTTCTACTACGTATAGTAAGTAGGGGAAGTATTGTATTCCACCCAAAAATTCGATACCGAAATTTCACCGGAAATATATGTTTTGAGGCCTCCTGAATCCAAAACAAATTTTTGGAAATATGTCCGCGTGTGTGATTGTGAACAGCATAACTCAGAAACGAACAGTCGGATAAACACCAAACTTGGTATTTAGGTTCAGTATCTTCCAGAGATGCGACAAGAAGGTTTTCAAGAAAATCCCCCCACCCCAGATTACCCTTTACCTGGAACATTTTTCGAAAATTTTAATTTTCTCGAAAATGGCTCTAACGATTTTGATTA
Organism: Deroplatys truncata; assembly: GCA_030765065.1. Taxonomy (NCBI): domain Eukaryota; kingdom Metazoa; phylum Arthropoda; class Insecta; order Mantodea; family Mantidae; genus Deroplatys; species Deroplatys truncata. Next base: position 152,228,819 of record CM060977.1, on the reverse strand, counting down.
AAATATCATATGTTTAAGATATTTTCATGACAAATGAAATGTATATCTCGAATTTTCTGGGAATGTCTCCAAAAGTATTCTTCATTGTGAACGACTTTTGCATAACTGGTAAACCATAAGAGATAGACATTTTTTACTACACAAAAAAATGTAGATCGCGTTAAAATACACAATTTATGTCATATACTTTTTTTGTTGTTGAGTGAACCATTTTCGAGATATTGCTTGTTATTCCCTTAAATTTTCCAATATTTATACTTTTTCTCAAATGGAAATTCGTTATTCATTTTTTTCGTCCTGGTAATGCAAAGGGAATGGAATACTCCACATAGCAACCAGCTCTTAAAATATTTAACTATCGCTTAAACTCTGCCAATTCCCCTTGCATCTACAAGAAAATTAGCAGTAATGTTAACATCTCGATTAACATGAAGCATATGGAGAATAAGCGTTTGTAAAAATAGTTTGTACAAGTGTAGAGAAAGTCATGTGAGAGTAACACATCACATTTTTCTAAAACGAATGTTTGTTAAAATGTCATGATTGACACATTGTCATGACAAGAGATAGGAATCTCCAAGTATTAACACCAGGATGGAAGAAACTAAAGTTGAACTGTTACTAGACTTAGGCAGGAACATCGTAGGCAACATCTATCCGCCGTAAAGTCGTTTGGCGTTTACAGACAGCACTGAGACCAGTCAGTGACTCTTGGTCTCTGTTGTCCGCGCTCTTTCTGGTAATAATGGTTTCAGTGTTGATAGCTTAAAGCCAACTGCTTAAGAATTCCTGCCTCGTCATGACGAATGAAATTGATTCCTTGAATTTCGTTAATAGCCTGTGAGAGCCCCTTCATTGTCATTGAAAGTCATTAACTGGTACAAATGCAAGCCTTTCTGCATAAAGCATGGATATTTCGGTAAAATATAATAAGTAGGAAAATCTTTATTATGGTTTTAACTATTTCCGAAGTATTCATTGTTCAATTGAATTTCTAAAATACAATTCTGCTTTCCCATACTAGTGTATATAGAGACAGTGTGAAAAAAACACTTATCAGATACAGTGTTATATGCTTTCTGTCTGCATTCTATTGTTAATAAATATTCACCATAATATTATTCTTCGATCATTTGAAATATCGACTTTAATCACAAACACAGACGCTGTGATTCCTATAGATTAGTTTACTCATTTATTTTCTTTGCTTTTTTTTGTTTCTACCATTACATTTGTGCCAGAGGACACAAAGAACATGTGTATAAATAAATGCACACATTATACATAAATTTTATACCTTGACTGAGATGACAATATTTTATTAAAATAGTACTCATATGTATAATATTGTGACGCAACGGCTATGACCCAAGGTTATCGTGCGGTCGGCGCCGAGCGGTCCGAGTAAACAATAACGCTACTTGCCAGCGTAAACAGTGCTCTAATGGCAGATAACTAGAACTTACTGGGAGGTTTATCTCCCCCTCCTTCAGAAAGTGAGTCGAAATAATTCTAGAATGTTCGAGAACCTTCTGTGAGAGATTCCACACTCTATATAAGGGGCGCACTCGCGGGGAGTTAGTCACTCTATATGACCCAGCAATGTTTATAGTTAATGATATGGACGACATTAAGGACGACGCCATATTGGCGAAAAATTACAATTACAAACAAATATAATTAAGTACTTTGTCCCTAACTAAATGACAAGCGACGACGCCACCTGTTGGAGCAAAATAATTCTATAAATATTTATATCAATTCTAAATATGTGTACCTTAGAATGCTAATATAAGATAATAAGCAAACAAATATAGATTAAGCACAATAATTACTAATAGAAATGTGTATAATTATGTACTTATACATGCATGGTTTGAATAGCTGTTCAAGGGACGCAGCCATTGGCTCAAATCCAACGACTCACGCACAAGTAACTGCTTGTGACGTACAACACTACTAATATCATAGGACGCAGCGCCATGGCGCGATCAAGAATACAACAAAATTGAACACTCAAAATTTCGTCAGGGCGCAACTAGGGCTTCAGTCAAGGTTACGTCCGGCCTCCTCTCCACACCTTGGCCTTAGCCTATGGCTGGCCAACATTTCCTCTCCTTAAATCCGCAGGTGCAAGAGCGGTACTGCCTCACCTTACCATGAATTCTTTCCGGTGGAGGTTTTTTAGTGGGTATGGCCGCGGCCCAATGCCGCGGTGGAGCCCCACACTCTCATCTTAGATGGGGTTAGTACTTAAAAGTATTAGTGAGTCGCGAGTTGAGTGCGAGTGGAGGCGAGTCGACTGTGAGTTGAGCCGCGTCAGTCAGTTGCATTCGTGGGAGTTGAGGCAGTATTTTAACACTTAAATAATTTGTCTAATTATATAATATAAATTCAATAACAGCCCGCCTTGAAGCAATATGTATATGTAATAATTTGTAAAATGTATGTAACAGTCATTGCATATGCTTATATTATTGTATGCACGTGTAATAATGTTATATGAATGTATTACGTAATTTAATAATGTAGGAGCTGTGAGAATAATAGGGTAAAAGTTGCTAACAATGAGGTAACAATGAGGTAACCTTGAGGCAATAATGAGTTTGAAAGTTTAAATGCTACTAGTCATTATTGGAGCAACAATAATGTAAATTTTGTGACAGTTCATAAAATAGCAAATCAACAACCAGAATAAAGCTTTAGTTAAATGAAAGTATTCTATTGGAGTAGGATTAGCCAATCAAAAACTGAAAAGGAGAAAATTTTACAAATTTAGAGTTCAGTTGCCTGCAGACAGCGTTACTAACCAGACGCAAAAGGTGTCCTCAAGAAATATACTAGGTATTTGTGTGAGACGAAAAGTAAGTTTACGTGTTAAAAAGTGTAATTAATTAATAAAAATAATCTCACAGCTCTCTATATCAGTGAAGTGTTATTTAAATAGTGCCAAGCATTAATAAAAGGAGTGAAATAAAATTATAATCTATGTAAGCCTACATTCTTGTCGCATCACAACCCGACTAAGAGAAACTGTCTCTAACAATAATACTGACGCAACCGAGGCAAACATAAATACATAATATTTAAAGAAACAGTCAAATTACAAAGTTAATATTTTTTAAACTTGGGGCAAAGGCTACCTGAAAGTACATTTGGAGCGAAGGCTATACATGTGGTTGCAACTACTACAAGTTCGGCTCCCCAACAGTTGAAATATAATACAACTCCTTCAATACTCCTACTTCAAATCGGCTTTACCATACAATACAACAATACAAACTACTTCAAATTGACGCCCAAAGTGTGGTGCAAACTCCTACAACAAAATAACTTCTTCAAATTGGCTTCCATACGTGGAGCTAATAAAATACTTCTTCAGAGTGCATTGGCGACAATAGAGTAGGTCGCGTCGGTCAGCAAGTGAGCGAGCGGATTGGCGGATGAGTCTCGTACATCAAGGGCAATTCTCCGAGCGAGTTGGTGACGTGCAGCGAGTATTAACTGCGGAGCGACGGTTGATGGATGTCTTGTGTTCGACTCCCGAGTGAAGTGAACCAACCGGCGTGAAGAGCTACGTCACGAAGAAAGTGAAGTGACGGAGAGTTGAACTAGTTCACCTTAGTGATGTGAACTCCCAGTGAAATTGAACTAGAGCAAAACGAAACAGTGACAGATAAGAACTGACGGTGAGAAAAGTGACAGCTGAAAAACTGGACAAAACCTAAATATACATGTGTGTATGTGTGCGCGCGCGCACACATGAGCTGAAAGATGTGTACACATGCAGCTACCTTAAAACTATTTTACTAGATATATGAAGATATCAAAGGTGAATTTTAAGCTATTGTTTTCTTCTATAATCGCATAAGACGCTTAAAATGCTCACGATTAGGGTTTAGACACTTCTAATGTGCACGAATAACATTGCCTATTTGGGAATTGTTCTTTCACACCAGCCGTGTGTTGGCCCTAAGTCGGAATGTTGAAATCAGTAGGGATTCAAACCACGGATCTTTAACTTGTCGCTCAGCTACCATAGGAACTGCTGCGACACATTAAGCCCTCTCATGTATTCTGTATCCTGGTAAAGTTTCAAAGCGGTCTCAACTATTCGAAATATCGTACATGAAATGCGACTTGCAATGTTGGGACAGCTTTTAAACTCTATTTAGGAAATTTTGTCAGCATTTTCAAAAAATTCAAAAATTATTCCTTATATCCAAAAAGTACTTTGAAGCTTTAGCTTCAATAACATACTTTGCCTTTTGCTCTCAGAGCCTTTTAACCCCATATTTTACGCAAAGGTAAAGCTTTTTTTAAACGTTTTAAGTTTTTTAATGTCTTTGGTTTTTAATTTCATATTATAATAACTTGGCGACACCGTGGCGAGTAGTTAGACCGCTCGCTTCCCACCAAGACGGCCCGGGTTCAAACCCAGAGAGCCGTATGTGGGATTTATGATGGATGAAGCGGCTTCTGGGCGAGTTTTCTCTGGGTTCTCCGGCTTCTCCCGACGTTCATTCTGCCAATTGCTGCATCATCACCTTTCCTTTCATCCATTTCCCTTCATTTCATATCATCTTCCTCACTCTAATACCTGCCTAAGGGCCAATCCCTCTTTCGGGTTCTTCATTCTCTGATTCAGTGTTTGTCGGCTCCTCTACAGGCCTCTGACTCTACGGTTGTAAGTCCTAGGGGGTGTAAGCGCTACATAAAAGGATAAGGCGACTAAGTAAGTAAGTACTTTATTAAGCTTCAACAATAAAATACAAGTAGGTATTTATAGCTGTTTTATATTGTAAAAATATTAAATTTTATCAATGGAACTTTCTTTAAGCACAAAAAGCAAAATCCATGCTACTGCAGTCAAATGTAACCCCGTCAACATCGAAGCGTGACATCACACCATTTATTTTACTTATGTCCTCCCTATCTTTTACCACAAAGAAATTTACTGAGATTCGAACTCGGACTTTTGGCTTTGAATAGGTTGCCATTCATTTCATCCCTTCTCAACGATCAGTCATTCTAACCGCTTCTACTATGGTATCTGTGAAAGGGATATGAGCACATAGGCTAATGACCTGCATTTATTTCTAATCCTTTTTACTCGAGTTTGATTTTTTAAACACTTTTTCTCACTCAAAATGTTCCATACGATGTAGATTGTAACCAATCTTGTTTATCCTTCAGCAGAAACACAGAGACAATAAAATTAAAAAAACTGGCGAATGATTTTTGCTACGCTTTTAAATTGATATAATTAATTCGACCACTTAGATAAAATTGCTACAAAATGTATATTTAAAGGTTTACCTTTTTTCTGAAACACCAGAACAGTGAAAAAAATTGTTTTTTGCGGGTTTTGTGTCTTACAATTTAAATAATGTGGTAGCATTTTGTCTTTTTAAAATTAAGATTTCTGTATCGTGTATAACACCATATTATTTGCACAACAAAATTAAAACAAAATGTTTTATCTACAAAATGTGACAGATAGCTGCATGAAATTTAAAACACATTTATAACTTGTGGTAGAGCAGCAAATGACAAAATGTTTGAAAACGTTTATATAAAAATTCAAAGAATTAGAAATTCTACCTGTAGGTACCGTTAAACCATCACATAGAGTCAAAGTTCTGTGATTTGAGTCCCAACCGCGGCATTGAGTTTTTCAAGTCTGGTTCTACTTTCCAACTAGGTGTCTACACAAGATTAATGTGGCAGTATAACTACACTAGTCTGCATGATATCGGATGACTGAAAACTAATAAGTGATTCTGACTCACTTTGTGATGCCGATTTCAGAACTGCTTTAACTTTTTTCTATCACGTACAGTTTTTTCATAATTTCACTTCAAAAATATAGAGATATAAAGATATTGCTTCCGCCACTACACATAAAATTGGGTTTGAAGAAGCAATTTGTAAGGGCTCTACCACAGGATGGACCCTGCTTCAAGTACCTTTACAAGAAATTTCCCTTCATTACACAAGACAAATTGTTGGTCCTCAAATAAAAAATTGATGAAGGATGAAGATTTTGAGAAGACAATGAATGAGAGAGAAATAGAAGCATGGACCGCCTTTCGATCAGTTACTGAAAACTTCTTAGGCAATAACAAAGATCCTAATTACAATGCCATTGTCGAAACAATGCTGGAAAATTTCAAGAAGATGGGTTGTAACATGAGCGTAAAGGTGTATTTTCTGCATTCACATATCGACTACTTTCCAGAAAACCTGGGACATTATAGTGAAGATCAGGGTGAACGTTTTCACCAAGATATTAAGGAAATGAAGAGCAGGTACCAGGGGAGATGGAATGAAACTATGATGGCCGACTACTGCCGGATGTTGAGGAGGGACAGTCATCTTCAAGGATCTGTAGGGAAGTCAAAGAAGAGAAAGTTTGAAAAAATTAAATCAAACACTTTGGCTTTATGTTTTGTTAAAATGTAGTCATGAAATAAATTAGGGGAGTTCTTGAGAGTATTCTTAAAATGTTTCTTGAATAAAAACTTACCTTGTGTGAAATGGTATTTTTTCTACTCTCTTTAGTAAACTTGTCAAAACTTTACTTATTTTGTGTAAAAACCTGACGTGATACAAAAAACGGAAGTTATATCTGGAACCAACATAAAATCTTGATTCCAGAACACCTGCTTTTAAGAAATCATCTGACAAAAATTTTGAAAATGCAGACTAGTGTTTTTAAACATACATTAACCCTAATAGCGCTTAAGTGTAAAGCTTGAAATTAAAAGCACTTACAACATTGCAAGTCGCCCTTGAGGTATGATTTCTGGTGTATTTGAGATCGTCTTGAAGGTTTGCTGGGAGGGTAAATGACCATAGTGGCTCAGCGGTAAGTACATCACCAGGGAGAGCCAAACGTTGTAGCTTGAGTCCGGCCGAGCTATTGATTTTGTTTTATCGACTGATGTAACTTTTCAAAAATGACTATTGCAGAGTCCAAAGGATTGCTGTGTACGCCATTTGAAGTGTTTTCTTTAGTTGAACAAGTGTAGATGGTTTCGTTCGGTACACCACATCTTTTAGGGTTCCTCAGGGGCCGGGGGAACCCACAGGGAGTTCAGAATGATCTTGTGTTGCTCGAAAGTCAAGCGTGTCTCTGCCATTTTGATCGTTTGTTGACTCCTATTGTGGTAATATGTTGTTTGAGTAACTGCTTGACTACCACCACCTTTAGAGACAGCATAGTTACACGCATTATTAAAGCGTGTGTATGTTTCTTGGTTACGCTCTTTACATAATCAGAGCTATTCTCTAACTTTCTGGTTAAGAATATTGTTACCGTTACTCTTTAAGACCAAGAAACCCTGAAAGTGCATCCAGTGCTACTATCCAACGAGAACGAAAAAGTTGAAATACATGTATTCAAATGAGAGCGTTCACAATCGACGGGAAGCCTTCCCGGAGCCCGGAAATGGGAAAGAAGAGTTGTCCAACCTATAACTTTCTCGTTCTCGTGCATGGTCCCATATTGTGCATATAAGACTCTTCGCTCTAGAGGTTAGTAGTTTGTTTATATGCAATTCAAAACTGGCTATTACCTAAAAAACGATGGCAAAAGCTACAAAGAACAGCTAAAACCGGTGGAAATTAAAAAAGAACAATAAGCAACTTTAATGTATGCCATTAAATAAAGCAATGGAAGCTTAGCACAAGTAGAGGGATCGGAAAGTAATGAATGTGCATTTAGATAATGTTCACTATATCGAATTTTGACGTTGGCTTGGCTAAATTGAAAATAGGTGAAAAAAATATCATTGATCAGTTAAAAACAAATGAAATCCCAATGCGCAAAATCGACTTTCACTTTGTGATCGATATGCATTCCTATTCTCGTTACCAGGCTGTTGTGAACCATTATCTTGCATGGTGTATTGCTTCCCATTCTCGTTTTCGTTCTGGTTACCGTTCTCGGGCAGTTATGAACCAGCCTTAACAATAAGTTGTTTTTTCCTTAACAAGATGTTTTTGCGATGTTACAAAACACCAAATATTGCGTAGCAACTGGCTAGTGTCTTTAACAAGTTGTTAAACTTTAACCATGTATTATCTGAAATAATCACTTCTGTCAGTTTTAACTTGCTTTTAGTAGAAATAATTAAGTTTAATTTCTAGAAAAGAATGATTTATCACCAGCTAACTAAATAAATTGTTAAGAAGATGGTTTGTTGCTGCTACATATGGTAAGCCAGTTTGAAGATGTATTATATTTCGACTGATGGGGAGCCGAACTTGAAGTAGTTGCAACCGCACGTATGGTAAAAAGTTTCCGGTAGCCTTTGCCCCAAGTTTAAAAAAATATTAACTTTGTAATTTTGACTGTTTCTTTAAACATTATATATTTATGTTTGCCTTGGCTGCGTCAGTATTCATATTTTTTTGAGACATGAATGTCTTACCAGGGAGTGGTGCGACTGAAGAATATAGGCTTGCACAGATTATAATTTTACTTCATTCCATTTACTAATGCTTGACATGATTTAAATAACACTTCACTGATATAGAGAGCTGTGAGATTCTTTTGTTAATTACTTGCACTTTTAACACGTGAACTATTTTCGTCTCACACTGAATACGTATTAAATTTCTCGAGGACGCATCTAGCGTCCGGTTAGGAACGCTGTCTACAAGCAAACTGACTTCTGAATTTGTAAATTTTGCTATATTTCAGTTTCTGATTGGCTATTTATAAACTTTCTCAAAATTTACATTATTGTCGCTCCAAGTATCACAAGTAGCATTATTAAACTTTCTTACTCATTATTGCCTCAAGGTTACCTCATTGTTAGCAACTTTTAACCTATTATTCTCACAGTTCCTACATTATTAAATTACGTAACACATTCACATAACTTTAGTGAACATATATACAATAATATAAACATATATAATGACTGTAATATACACTTTTTATATATTGTTACACACATATTGCTTTAAGGCGGGCTGTTATTGAATTTATATTATATAATTTGACTGAAATCATTTAAGTGTTAAAACTACTGCCTCAATTTTGCATTCTGAATACACGAGTGGTGCAATAAATTACCAAATTCGCAAACTGTGAAACAGAAATATTTAATTTATATGATTGATACTCAGTCACCCACCTCTTTAGAATATTTTTAAGGAATTATTTACAACCCAGTCTGTTCTATAACAAATCAGTTTATCACAAAGCACGACTTAACGGAGAAATCTGACATTAAAAGTCTCTGGTATAATGCTTTCCAACTTAGTGCCTACACACGGCTACTGTAGAAGAACGATCATCAGAGGACAAACTAACCCTAATAGTGGTTAATTATAAAACCCGATAATGAAAATTACTTGCAATATTACAAGTCATCTTCTCAGTTATTTGAGATCGCCTTGTTACCGGGATAATTTGTTCAAATGAGAGGATTTAGTACTCATACAGGTAAGCGGCAAGAGAGCTAAAGGTCTATGGTTCGAGATCCAGCCGTTGTATTTTTCAAGTTTGGTACAACTTTCCAATTTCTGGATTGTTTACCTGGACAAGAGTTTTTTATTGTACCGAAGTGTTTACTAACATCCACACAAACATTGTGTTTCTTTGAGAGAACTTTACATGGTCGTATACGTGTTGCCTTTTTCCTATAGACTGTTCTCCGAGGAATTTCCCGGATGTTCTTATTGCGAAACCTACTCGAGTCTGCCCTTTCAATGTGCTGTAATTTTCCTTGCATCCTTGCACGAGTTTCTAACTTTATTTTTCCCTCCCCATTGAGTCTTCGTTCCACAGGATACGGAGACTCAAGTGCCACCAGAGTCCTTAAAATCTTGCTAGAAAGACAAATCTTGCCTACGTCATTTTCCAAGAGAACTAGGTCAAGGAAGTTCTTTAGGGCTACGCTAGGCTAGAACAGCGTCAATAATGGCTCCTTGTTTGTTGTGTTTTAATCCATTGTGTGTTAATGAATGTGCATAATATATTTCATCATACTACCTTTACTCGATCGATGGTGGCATTTCATTGCTTTGTATGAAATTTAATTATTTTCCTATGCGTGACACTGCTGGTTCGTTACAGCAGTGCTAAATACAGGTACCTCTTCTAAAACCACATTAAACGCTTTTGCCTCTTGGGGCAGATACATTGGGGGTTCCCTATACCAACAGTGGGCAAAATTTGAACAGCAGTGATCATCATCACTATAGTCCTCCTCCAGAAAAGTGTTACGCCACACTTAGTGTTCGTTTCTGAGTTATGCTGTTCACAGACACGCACACGGACATTTTCCAAAAATACTTTTTACTTTCTCCACTACGTATAGTAAGTAGGGGAAGTATTGTATTCCACCCAAAAATTCGATACCGAGATTTCACCGGAAATACATGTTTTGAGACCCCCTGAATCCAAAAAAAGTATTTTTGGGAACATGTCCGTGTGTGTGTGTGTCTGTCTGTCTATAAACAGCATAACTCAGAAACGAACTGTCGGATAAACACCAAACTTGGTATTTAGGTTCAGTATCTTCCACAGATGCGACACGAAGGTTTTCAAGAAAATCCCCCCACCCCAGATTACCCTTTACATGGAACATTTTTCGAAAAATGTTTTTTCTCAAAAATGGCTCTAACGATTTTGATTAAAATATCATATTTTTAAGATATTTTTATGAAAAATGAAACGTATAACTCGAATTTTCTGGGAATGTCTCCAAAAGTATTCTTCATTGTGAACGACTTTTGCATAACTGGTTAACCATAAGAGATAGACAAAATTTTACTACACCAAAAATGTAGATCGCGTTAAAATACACAATTTATGTCATATATATTTTTTGTTGTTGAGTGAACCATTTTCGAGATATTGCTTATTATTCCCTTAAATTTTCAAATACTTATACTTTTTCCCAAATGGGAATTCGTTATTAATTTTTTTTTGTCTTGGATATGCAAAGAGTATTAATCTGTGGTAAAAAGAATGGTGCTGCACATAGCAACCAGCTATTAAGAGAGATGTCTATGCTTAAAGGCTACTGTATTTCTATATTGTCATTGCAAATGCAAAACAAAGGGAACATAGTAGACTTTAAGCGATAGTCAAGAATTTTTAGAACTGGTCGCTATGTGTATAATGTAATTCTCTTTGCATGTCAAAAGATCGTTTCTGCAAATGTTTATCTCGATTAATATGAAATAGATGGAGAAAAAGAGTTTGTAAAAATAGTTTGTACAAGAGTAGAGAAAGTTATGTGAGTGTAACACATCAGATTATTTTGGATTCAGTGCACCTCAAAACATATATTTCCGGTGAAATCTCTGTGTTGAATTTTTGGGTGGAATACAATACTTCCCCTACTTACTATACGCAGTAGAGAAAGTATAAATACTGCCTCACTGTTAGTGCTTGAGTCGCTTCTGCCTACAGAGGGATAGGAGGAGAAATCAGGAGAGTTTTCTAGGCCGTAGCCGTGGAGAGGAGTGCAGGTGTTTTACATGATCGTCGGGCCGTAGGGGTTGTATAACTTGGTAAGTAATGCTGCTTATCGTACTTTGCGTTAGGGCAATGTCACACATAACAGTACTGGCCGACCCTGACCGTTGACAGTTGCCGTGCTCGCTTAAGTAATTTGAATATTCGGGGATGAATCTTATTAATTACGAAAGTTCTGGATCTTGGGCGTGCCTGATTTGTTTTTGTAAAATTAAAGGGTGAAATTGGGCAGGATAGCTATTTGTAAATGTACTTGAAATCATTTGTTCAAGACTCAGGTAAATTAATTATAGATGCGCTGTATTTGTATCCACGCAAGTCTCGTCAAATTCCCTACCTGGTATGAAGTTTTATTTATTTGATAATCAAGGTGGAACTCAACACGAACTCCCAAAAATTCGATAGCGAGATTACACCGTAAATACATGTTTTGAGACCCCCTGAATAAAAAAAATAGTATTTTTGGGAACATGTCCGTGTGTGTATGTGTCTGTCGTCTGTGAACACCATAACTCAGAAACGAACAGTCGGATAAACAACAAACTTGGTATTTAGGTTCAGTATCTTCCAGAGATGCGACACAAAGGTTTTCAAGAAAATCCCCCACCCCAGATTACCCTTTACATGGAACATTTTTCGAAAATTTTAATGTTCTCAAAAATGGCTCTAACGATTTGATTAAAATATCATATATTTAAGATACTTTCATGACAAATAAAATGTATATCTTGAATTTTCCCGGGAATGTCTCCAAAAGTATTCTTCATTGTGAACGACTTTTGCATAACTGGTAAACCATAAGAGATAGACAAAATTTTACTACACAAAAAATGTAGATCGCGTTAAAGTGCACAATTTATGTCACATACATTTTTTTGTTGAGTGAACCATTTTCGAGATATTGCTTGTTATTCCCTTAAATTTTCCAATACTTTTAATTTTTCTCAAATGGGAATTCGTTATTCATTTTTTTGTCTTGGATATGCAAAGAGAATGGAATACTCCAAATAGCAACCAGCTCTTAAAATATTTGACTATCGCTTAAAGCCTACCAATTCCCCTTGCATCTACAAGAAAATTAGCAATAACATTAACACTCGATTAACATGAAGCATATGGAGAATAAGCGTTTGTAAAAATAGTTTGTACAAGAGTAGAGAAAGTCGTGTGAGTGTAACACATCAGATTTTTTTTTGTTTTTACGGACCTCTGATATTTTCATTACCCTTTTACCAATTAAATATGCAAGCGCTTTCTGAAGGAGGCACAGTGCAAACGTAAGAATATAAAACAAGTTTAACAGCTTTTGGTTTTAAATTTTTAAAATCTTATTTAAGTTCTCTATTTCCATGAATTAATTAATTGTTATTTCACATTCCCTTTAAAGCAAATGGGTTACACTGCTATTTGTAAACTTTGTACAAATTATAACCTTACTAAAATGCTGATTATAGGCTTACTTACGGGTGATTGAGAATGTTTATGGACTGTGACTGATTAATATTAGGTGGACTGGATCTGTGGTGTCTCATTTCATAACGTCAGTTTGTAAACAAGAATTATGACAAGTTTTTCTAATGATGGCGCTGAAAAGTGAACACAAGGAGAACCGGTTCACACAGTTCCCTGAAAGTTGTTATCATTATAGAAACAAAACCAAACCGGTTACTTCTACCGGTGTGTCGTATTTATTCGGTGCAGTAATGAAGTAATTCATAGGGACAGTGCAGTTAGTGATGCAATAGGACTGCGTAACAGTCTGCAACTGACAGGGTTTTATTGCTCATTCGCGTGACAGCGCGGGCTGTTGCGTATTTCTACATGCGATTTATGTGACAATACGGAATCTTCTTACTATTTTCTTAAACTTTGAGGCAGTATTTTTAACACTTGAATAATTTCAATTGTATTATATAACATGTAAATTCAATAACAGCCCGTCTTGAAGCAATATGTATGTAACAATGTTTTAAAATATATGTAACAGTCATTGCATATGCTTATATTATTGTAAACATGTTGAATAATGTTATGTGAATGCATTCCGTAGTTTAATAGTGTAAGAGCTGTGAGAATAAGTTTAACGTTGCTAATAATGAGGTAACAATGAGGTAACCTTGAGGCAATAATGAGTTTGAGAGTTTGAATACTACTAGTCATGATTAGAGCAACGATAATGTAAATTTTGTGACAGTTTAAAAAAATAACCAATCAACAGCCAGAAAAAGCTTTAATTAAATGTAGGTATTCTATTGGACTAGGATTAGCCAATCAGAAACTTTAAATACAGAATTTTACGGGTTTGGACGGTTGAAATATATTCAGTTGTCTGCAGAGCTTGGTAGTAACCGGATGAAAGATGTGTTCTCTAAAGAAATACTACGTATTCGTGTGAAACGAAAATTATGTATACGCGTTAACAAAGTGCAAGTATTGAATTAAAGAACCTCACAGCTCTTAATATCAGTGTAGTGCTATTTAATTTGTGTCAAGAATTAATAAAAAGAAGTGAATTTAAAGTTAAAATCTGTGTAAGCCTACATTCTTGTCGCACCAGGCCCTGATTAAGAGAAACGTGTCTCTAAAGTAATACTGACGCAGCCGAGGCAAACATAAACATAAATACTATCTATAGAAGCAGTTTAATAACAAAGTTAATATTATTTTTTAAACTTGGAGCATAGCAACAAAAATACATCATCTTCAAATCGGCTTCTCATACGTAGCAGCATTATACGTAACAAACAATCTTCTTCAAATTTACGTTTATACGTGGAGCTAAAAAAGTAAACTCCAACAATTACGTAAATAAACTCCAAGATCAAAACACTTTCTTCAACTTTCCTATTTCACTAAATATATCGCATATTTAATCGTGCAAATAAATGTCTCCAAACGTCCTCATTTCATGTATGGCGCAGATCTGTGTGCAAACGTTCCTAATTTATCAATTTGTTAACTAAATGAAAGGCTAAATTAACTACACGAAATGGATCAAGGCATATTCTCCTCAGCCCTAGAGTCATCGAACCCCTTTGTGTCTTACGTGACCCCTGGGAGGAAGGAATGAAGGGGGAGACCTGAAGGGCGAACAGATCCGGATGACGATGCGCTCTAGCAGGAACGGAGTCCCTAGCAATTCCAGAATAACACCAATCCTGGCAAGAGCCTGCCTGTGCCATCAACTTAGGGGTCCTAAGAAGGGAGAAACCTTTACACAGCGCAAACACACCGTCTCGCCGCAACGAACCAATCGCCGTCACCTGGTCCTACAACTCTGAAACATGAAGATAAAGCAAAGGAAATTTTTGGGCAGGAAATTCGTGGTAGAAGAGAAACCACACCAGCATTGGGCCACCGACCACGGAAAAACACGAAAAAACCTAAGATTAGGGTGGCTGGCCCGACGGGAATGAAGCCCGAACCTCTCAAATGCGAGCCCTACACATTACTGTGGAGCCATCTCGCTCAACTGATCCCTAGCATAGTCGATAAAACTTATACTCTTGGGTCCCTTTTTGCAATTAAGCATGTAAATTATACATTATTAATAATACTCTATATTGTTGATAATTGTTACAACTTATCGCAGTAAATTAATTTCAGCTACCGAGCGGGGTGGCTCCGGCGGTAACGTCTGTGGCCTGCTTTCGAGAGGTCCCGGGTTCGATCCCCGGCAACCGCCCACTCTGACCCATGGGTTTACCGGAGTTTTCCCGGGTCGTCAGAGGAATGCTGGAGTGGTTTCTTTCCTCTCCCGAATTTCCTGTATCTCCATTTCGTTCCATTAATAACCCCGTTTGGTCTATTTCAGGGTTGAAAGTGTCGGCGATGGTGTTTCGGTGTAGCGTAGCAAGGAAATAGATGCTCTCTGTCCCTCTTGTGTTTCTCTCGGCCTTCGGCTGGTTGCTGGGGTTTAAGGACCGTCCTCTCGGGGAGCGTTGGGCACTCTGTGGGGCGGGGTCCTCGGTCTGTCTGTCAGGCTGGAAACTGAAAACTGCAGGGATCCTGTCATTGCTGCGCCATCGCTCCTGGTTCCGGCCGCCCGGTGTCTTCCTTCACCCCATCCCTTCCTCCCGGGGGCGTCCCCATGTGGAGTGTCACTACAATATCATCATTCCTGGATCGGTGCCGAATCCCCTCCGTTTTACGATCTAATGTCAGCTACATTACAGGGATTTTAAAGTCAATAAAATACAAAAGAAACTGAGGTATAATAGTCGCACGATTTCCTCTACCCACACATCAGGCTTATATTTATTCTAAACACCGACATAATGTTCCGTATTCCAAAGAGAAGTTCGACATCATGGCCAGTGATGGACTTTAGATTTTTTCTCCTCTTCAGATTCGAGACAGATGAAGGATGAGCGTGGTAGTAGCATTGGGCTACAAAACAAAGCTAAATATTTATTTTAGTTGCAACGTGTAGCAGTTTGTTAAAAACGCTTTTCTACGGTTAAAACTGTTGCTTACATCTGCTTCATGCTTTTCCCAAATGGACTGCATGTTAGTTCCTTTCGAATGCTGAATAATTGAATCACATAAAGATTAAAACACGGTGTTAAACAATCCATCTTCTTGACAGAAGTTATTATAGAAATATGGAAAAGAGTATGGGATTTCGATCTGTGCATTTTGATAACTTCAGTGACATATGTGGATATTCACTTTATAAAATAATGGTGACCTTTTCTATATGGCAAGTACGCTAAACTCACTTTTATCGCGTTTTAAGGTCATTTAACCCATTCTTCGTGGGGTTCGTAAACGGAAGTTTGACCGATAAAACAGTATTATGTATTAAATAAATTGCTCATTTATGTTGTGTTGATTGCTGTCACGAAAGGAGAGAGGCAAATTAAATGCAGCTTTCCTCGGTCACATTCAAACGGCAGAGTAGATATATAAGAGAAGACACCCAGTGTTGCCAACCCTGACGACGAGTCGCTAGATCTGATAGTTGAAAAGGCTTTTAGCGACAACATTTAAAAAATGACAAGCACTTTTCTGAAGATTTTATGAAGGTTTAGAGACAGTTCTTGCAAGTTTTAATTTATGGTCTGATACTCTTAATTTTACAGTTGAACTGAATTTATATATATATATATATATATATATATATATACATAAAACTGCATCAATGTAACATTAATTAAATATCTTCAGATGTGATCTTTCGTGTAACATTCAACTACGTTATACAACTCTCCCATAGAACTACACTGCAGAAAATGTTTCCCATACATTTGATTGCAATAAATTTGACTTAACTTTGTACCATTCTCTCCAATGTTCAGCGAACTACGAAAGTGTTTGAGGATGAAAATAATAACTCTGCACATTTACTAGATGATGTAATCGATCTCAACAATTTCATTAGCACAAAAAAAATAGTTGCTTCTACAAATACTAAAGCTGACAGGGTATCAATTTGTAAAATTGTGTGATGTAATGATTCGTGCTGAAAACAAACTGGTGGTGCGTGGAATTCCTCATGAAACTATGGAATGAACTTGAGGACACCCTGTAGTCAATCAGTTAAAAAAAATCTGATGTGATGCATTCACATGATTTTCTCTAACCTCTATCTTTATAAGTGAGTATATAAATTATTATTACTAAAGCTTATTTTTCTATCTACTACATTTTAATCCAAATAAACCTTTGCAGAAATAGCTACATTACACATTACGTTATAGATACAAAGAGAACAGCGGTAGTCAAATGTTTAAGAACTGGATACTATATGCTGGTGGCTTTAAAATTATACTGTTTTACATGCAATAGCCAGAAACAACTGAAAATCGATGGGACTTAAAAAGAATAACAAGTATTGAACAATTCGAACCTTTAATAATAAATCTCAAAAACAGCTTATGGCACAAAAAACGTATTTAAAATAAATTGTATGTTTTAAAGAGATCTACATTTATGTGTGGAACGCTTTCGTTTATCGATTAACATTTTCGAGTTATACAAGATTATACAAAATTACTTCCGATGAAGAGGACTTCATAGGCTGCTCCCAGAAAATTCAAGATATACATTTTATTTGTCATGTAAATACCTTTCATATATAGTATTACAATCAAAATTCATATCGCCAATTTTTTAGAAAATCAAAACTTTCGAAAAATGTTCCATGTTAAGGGTAGTTGAGGCGGGGGTATTTTCTTGAAAATCTTCCTGTCGCATCCTTGAAAGATACTGAACTCAAATACCAAGTATTTATCCGACCTTTCGTTTTTTAATTATGTTGTACACAGACACACGCGCGCGTTTCCAAAAATGCTTTATTTCTGTTCAGGGGGGCCTCAAAACATATATTTCCGTGAAATTTCGCTTTTGCATTTGTGAGTGGAAGAGAAAGTAAAAATTGCTTCTTCTTTTTTTTTTATTTCACCATTGAAACCTCTATGGTTATCTGAATTCATTGATACATAACTTATGGGTTGTTGCTATTTTATAGTTGGAAAGGAAGAATCACATGACTGAAAAATTCAATGCCATAGCCGGGATTTGAACCACGGATCTCCCGGCTATGGCATTGAATTTTTCAGTCGTCTGATTCTACCTTTCCAACCCTGTCCAACACAAGGCTTGTGTGAAAGAACAATTAATTCCATTAATTGACCTAACAGTGGTTGCAACTATAAAGCCCGGGACTTAAAGTACTTACAATGTTTGTAAGTCGCCATTGGGGTATGACATCTCAATACAATTTGAGATCTCCTTGTGGTTTACCGGAAAAATGCGAATCAGCTGGAGAATTTAATGTCGTGTCGGCATGTTGCCATGGTAGCTCAGTGGTTAGAGCAACCGGACGGAGACCGGGAGATCCGTGGTTCAAATTCCGGCTATGGCATTGAATTTTTCAGTCATGTGATTCTTCCTTTCCAACCTTGTCCAACACACGGCTTGTGTGAAAGAACAATTAATTCCATTAATATTTTATAGTTGTCAAATTCGTAATTAAATCCATGTCATATTTAAATACTAAATACGCATTGATTGTAGTTTTTTGAATTTTTCCGTAACTTACAATTTTCTACACTTAAGTACCATTATCTCCAAAACTATTGCATCCAGGAAGCTGAAATTTTATTATGAGAAGCTAAAACATTACACAAACTTTAAAATGAATGGAACGGTTTTGGCATAATTTTAAAAAATTAGAAACAGTTTTATGCTTTGAAAAAATTGAGCTAAAATTTTTAAATTATATATTAACTGCGATTTTTACTAAAAAAATTGAATATTGAAAAACTGGCCCACTAATTTTGGCAGAAATACTAGTGTAACATAAGTTTAGAGTCATTATGACAGATGGTTCCTTAAAAGATGGTACCTATTTTTTATTCAAATAACCTAAAATTTGTATTTCTCTCTGTTAGCTTTCAACATATTTTCTGCCCCAAGTTTTGTAGAATGTGCAGTGAAAAAATAATATCTATAGTTTTAATGGTTCAGGTGATATGTTAAAATACTGATATATATTTTTCATCCGCAAATGAATGTGTTTCACTACGAGATGCTCTTAAGCACAAATTCCCAAATAACTTTTGAGTAATACAAATGTCCCTGTTTTCTGTGAGTAACCATCTGAAAGTTATGGCGGATTCCACTTTAATATGCGTCGGAATACGGTTGCATTCTTTCTCGAATAAGTGTCTAACTTAAATCTTATAAAATTGTAAAACACTATCAGCAAAATGCTGATATGCTTTATAGCTTTACGCTATAAAGTTTAGGCTGGGTCAAACCTCTTTAAGAGGACAAGGTACTTTGAAATGGTCAAAAATCACATTTTTTGTTTTAGGCACCAATAAAATCTCTATCTGCAGTTTCAGAAAAAATATATTTTTTGGGGTTAAGAGGTTTTTAAGACATTTAAATACCACTTAAATGCTAGTCTGCATTCCTTTAAAGCTGTGATGCAAAGCCCCTTTTTAGAACTTTTTGTATCTTTCAACAACGAAACGACTATCATGTCCAGTGAGCAGTTCAGCAATTAACAAGAGAGGCCACGACCAAGAGAAGGCAATCAGAAAAGCTGAAGCAATCCAGGAATGAAGGTTCAGATGATTATGACCCTGGAATATACTGAAGTGTGTCAGAATTTAATGTTCAAGCTTTAAATTCAGTTTTCTCAAAACAACATTTTTGGATACTTATGTACCTTTTTCTCAAAAAGTAGGAAAGATAGAGAGCTGAAATTTTCAGTACATGTATACACACAGAGTTAAACTTTCTGGACCACAATAATAATTTTATAATGTATATTAGTGATATTAGGAAAGCAACAACATTCCCAATTTTCACATTTTTACTTTTTTGACTTTGAAATTATTTTTTTCAATTTCTAGTGAACTGATATACATAGCTAAATAATTGAGGTTCAGAAGATAGCTGATTATAATAAGAACAAGCATGAAGAAGTGTGATTTTGTATTGCAAGTAGGAGAAAAAGGTACATGAATTCACATGTTTTAAGAGTAATTCTATTATTTTTCTGCCTAATGAAATAATTTGTATAGACTAAACTACATAAGCTATCAATACAAACAACAATTTGATTTAATTTTCATGATTTATAGAGTAGCTCATAAAAATTTCAGGAAAGACCATTGAGAACTTAAGAGCAGTGGTAATTTAACACACTAAGGTGTAATTTCCATGTGTTCAGACTACCTTGTCCCTTAAAGAAATCAGATTTCGCAATAGAAGTTTCTTTTCTTTCCCTTCCAATGGTTTCTAATTTGATTTAGCAACTTCTTGCCTACTTTTAATTCAGAATTGGTGATTTTTGGCTAATATTAATGGCAACACTGAAGATACCTAGGTAACTGTCCATCAAGAATTGTGACCTCACATAGCCTATTATCAAGCAAACACAACTCTTGCCATGTGGGTTCAGTATCACTTAAATTTGAACGTGAAGTATTTTCTGCTCAATGTGTACGTTCTATGTTGCTGTAAACACAGACAGGCCGACTATTGGCAAATCTCCCACTGGACTACAGGACGACTCACCTCTGCAAGTTGCCAAACAGCAACCGCATTTTTACTCACGACTTAGATATGGGACAACTCCTACTCAAAGTTCCCGACCGAAGCACATGTTTCAGAGGGACTGTTAAGTATTGCTACACATGTAATCAGTGACATCGTATTTGTATGGACTGACGTATGCAAAATATGCATGCATTTATGCTGTCAAAATCTTTAAAATATGCTCTAGAATGTCGAAAATATGCACTAAGCATGAACTAAAATTGTCAATCTTAAGTTTATATTTTTGGTACTTCCATCGTTGTAATTTGATTTGCAGTATGCAATATATTATTACGTAGAGTAAGTAGAGGAAGTATTGTATTCCATCCAAAAATTGTATACTGAGATTTCACCGGAAATACGTGTGAATCCAATAAAAGCATTTTTGGAAACATGTCCGTGTGTGTGTGAACAGCATAACTCCGAAACGAACAGTCTGATAAACACCAAACTTGGTATTTAGGTTCAGTATCTTCCAGAGATGCGACACGAAGGTTTTCAAGAAAATCCCCCCACCCCAGATTACCCCTTACATGGAACATTTTTCTCAAAATTTTCTCAAAAATGGCTCTAACGATTTTGATTAAAATATCATATGTTTAAGATAGGCGGCGCCGTGGCCGAGTGGTAAGACCGCTCGCCTCCCACCGAGGCGGCCATGTTCAATTCCAGGGACCTGCATGTGGGATTTGTGGTGGACGAAGCGGCGTCTGGGCGGGTTTTCTCCGGGTTCTCCGGTTTCCCCCGCCATTCATTCCAGCAACTGCTCCATCATCACCTTTCCTTTCATCCATTTCACCATCATTTCGTTTCATCTACTTCCTTCATCCCATACCAGGCATCGGGCTGATCACCCATCCTGGATGCTCTGTCTGATCCATGAGTGTCTGCTCCTCGACGGGCCTCTGACCCCAGGCACCCACCTGTAAGTCCTGGGGGGTGTAAGTCCTACATAAGAGGAGGGTAAACAGATAATGAATGAATGAATGTTTAAGATACTTTCATGACAAATAAAATGTATATCTTGAATTTTCTGGGAATGTCTCCAAAAGTATTCTTGATTGTGAACGCCTTTTGCATAACTGGTAAACTATAAGAGATAGACAAAGTTTTACTGCACAAGAAATGTAGATCACGTTAAAATACACAATTTATGTCATATACATTTTTTTTTTGTTGAGTGAACCATTTTCGAGATATTGTTTGTTATTTCCTTAAAAGTTCCAATACTTATACTTTTTCTCAAATGGGAATTCGTTATTCATTTTTTTGTCCTGGTAATGCAAAGAGAATTGAATACTCCACATAGCAACCAGCTCTTAAAATATTTGACTATAGCTTAAAGCCTACTAATTCCCCTTGCATCTACAAGAAAATTAGCAATAAGATTAAAACCTTGATATCAGCGTTTGTAAAAGAGTAAAGAAAGTCATGTGAGTGTAACACATCAGAATTTTTTTACTTTTACCCAATACGTACTCTGAGAAGGATCTTTGCCTGTCTACATATGTTATTGGGCAGAATTTGAAAGTACTTAATAAGTTTAGGGAAACTTCTTCAGGAAGTAATACATTTTCACTTTGAAGATGTTTATGCACCAAACACCAAAGGTTAATGTCAGAACTTCTTCCTAAAACGCTGCACAATTTACACTTAGTTTTCGTGCGTACTTTAAACTGATAAATTCATGTATTGACAAACCGGATCCACCCTCCCGCTATAACTTTAAAATACGCCTGGATTACAGGCAAGCCCCTTTGTGAATGCCGTCTCTACAGTAAGGGCTTTGTTACTTTATCACTAAACATTAGTTTTAAAATTAAACATTTTAAAATACCTGTGTTATGTGCTCAATGTATGGAAAAATGATGAAGCATGCAGCAACATGGGAAATATTCAATTATCACTGCACCACCATAACACTTAACACGGCGACACCGTAGCTCAGTAGGTAGAGCACCTGCCTGATGTGCGAGGGGTCCCGGGTTCAATTCCCGACTATTGGTGCGAGGTTTTTCTCTAGCCAAGGCTATTCCCTATCCTTCCTGAAGAGTGAATGTGTGTGTGTGTGTGTGTGTGTGTTGTGGTGCGCGCGCGAGATCAATGAAAAATCAGAAATCCAAATGACAAGGGTATAAGAGTTAACACCTTGCAGATAGGTATATATGGGACCTTACATGTAAGCACAACAGGATATGAAACATACGAGGGTAATCCAGAAAGTCCCAGACGTTTTGAAATAAACAATTAACAAAATGCAAATATCAACGTTTATTATCTACATTTGAAAGGTACACTCTTAAGCTATTTTCTACACAATCGCCATTCAAATTGAGGCATTTATCATACTGTGGCACAAGTTTTTCAATACCCTCTCTGTAGAAATCTGCCGCCTGCGACTTCAACCACTGGTTTACACCGGCATGCAGTTCAGCGTCAGTATCAAAGTATCAATTTGATGCATCAAATTCCGTGAAATTTGGGGAAAATGTTCCGAAAATTCTGTAATCGTGAAACGACGATTTTCACGAATTTTGTCATTGATTTGCATTAACAGTTCATCAGTCATAACGCTAGGCCTACCACTGCGATCCTCATCGTGAACATTGGTACGGCCATTTTTAAAATCAATGCACCACCGCCTGACTCGGCTTTCACTCATTCCCTGCCCGTAAATATCAGAAAGTTGACGATAAATTTCAATTGGTTTGTTCTTTTTAGCCAACCGCACTTCACAAGTGGCGGGATTTTCTATTGCAGCGAACATTTTAACAACTCACAGAGAGCACAGTAAGGAAGGCACAGTCCTCACGCTACCACAGCTGGATGTTTACTAATGGCCGTGTGCACCATTCTCTCCATCAAGATTTTACCGTGGTAGAGTATGGACTTAACCGCAGTGAACAGTCATTTGTGGTGCATCGACGCCGATAAAAGTTTATCGAGGATTTCACCGCGGTTAAATCTGACCGGCCTTGAACGGCCAGTTTTCTTCGATTATTTCCAACTTGTGCTGAAATGTTAAAATGGCGGAACCGTATAGGTTAGAATTCCCAAAGAATATATACACTGAATTTTTGCCAGTAAATACATCCAGATAAAGTTACTTTAATGTACTTTGCAATTTTTAATGCTTTAAGACCTATTTGTGCGACAGGTGCCTTAAATATCCTGACCCAAGACGTAACGAAAATCCACACCATCAAGGCATTACGTATCGTAATTATATCGGTTGATACAGAGTTCCAAGAACAAGACAGAAATAAGGAGAGTAATGAATGAATTGAGTGCAATTACTACATTTTCAAGAATATTAAGTACATTGATTGAACAGATATAGGAATCCAGTAACCTGAAGAGATTAGTGCCGAAGTCGTAAATCTGAAGTTGCCGTCGTGGTGTCGGGATAGCGTGTGCGTCTCTTATTCAAGAGGTTCCGTGTTCAATTTTTTTTTGTGAATAATGTATTTTTTTCTTTCTTTTTTCTGTCTGTCTTTCAGTGAATATCGGATAAGTTAACTGGAATTTAGTCAGTGTCGAAAGTAATAAAAAGCGTAGTTCAGCATATTTTTCTTGTCAATTGTAAGGCCAGCCTTTCCCACGTGTCCATCTAAAAGTTATTGCTTCTATCTCTGTACTTTGTCTTTTCTTAAGAACTGATGTTAAATTTAACAACGTAATAGAGAAACTTGGGTCCGCTTTTGCTTTCCTCCATTGCACGCTGAGCTACATGCTTGCGCTTCAGCAAAGAGGCAGAACAAGTGAAAAACAGACAACATGATGTACATCCGGGTGCGTTCAGTAGAGTTTTCCTGCAATGAACGCCTGCCAAGATGAGCGCCTGCCAGGTAACCACGGTCACCTAAACAGCGGTGAACATTGGTGCACCGCTGTGTGATGATTACCCCGGTCAAATTCTTACCGCGGTAAGCTGAAGGCCCCTAAAGGGTTTGTTTAGCGAGGATGATGCACACGACCATGAATGTAGGAACGTTCTGACACCAAGATGGCGGCTCTTGCCCTACTCATGACACGATAGGCCAAAACGTCTGGAACTTTCTGGACTGCCCTCGTATTACAAGAATGAATTCCATATCACAACTAAAAACAAACTAAATATGCATTTGCATATGAATTCGATGTCTAGTAATTAGGATGAGAGGACAATTCTGTTTATAGCATGATACGCACAGGCAACGTAACTGCAGAAATGTTGACTTCAAGTTACTATGGAAGAGCACTAGTGTATCTCTTGTTAACAAGTTAATAACCAAGGTTCAAAGACATAAATCTTAAAAGTTGAATCAGACTTGAAAAATTCAACGCCACGGTCTTCGGCTCTCCGTGACCATGCTCATACCGCTTGAGAGCATCGACATAGTGAGCCTAAGATCCCTAGCTCGAATGCCGGTCGAGACATTGCATTTTTTCAAATCTAAATCCAATCCACTAAGTGCCTACGAATGTATAGTGTGAAAGAACAATGAGTTAGCAAAAGAATTTTTCTATCTAAATGCAGAATTTTATGAATATCAAAAACCTTAAGGCCCACTTCAGATGTCTGGGATTAGTCTGTCTGCCTCACATTTAAGAATTACGTACTTTGAATATCGGCTGGGATGAGTTACTTGTAGGGTTACCAAATCGCCCGATTTAGCGGGGTACCACCCGGTTTTAACGCTATTTTTAACCCCCGGGTATAAATTCATGAAACCAAATGCACACCCGATTTACGTATTTACGTACCTATTTATTTTTGGAAAAGATTGTTTCAGATAGGCGGTGTAATTTTTTTGAACCATTCAGATGCACCGAAGTGTTGAACATTGTTCAATTTTCCTTTCCAGTCACGCCCATAACATATTCGTGAAAAGAGTTTGTTCCTTATTAAATGTTCACTGATAGATGAGATAGTTTATTAACAGGATGTGTAAACAATACCGACTGTTTTATATAAGTATAAAGATGCCAGTTGTTTCAATTCTATGACAGTGTTAGATGTAGAAATGAGTTTCTCAGAAAGCTTCAAGGAAGTTAGAAATGTTTTTTCCTCAAAGTAAACACGAGGAATGCACATAGTGTAATTATAATATAATTAGGATAACAGATGTGTGAAACGCCTTCCCAAGGTTCTTCATTTTTGAATTCGTTAAATCTAATTACATAGTTTTTTAGTCGCTTTTCCTTATCACTAGAAGATGAGCACCGGATAGCCTTAAACTCTAAGGGCCCCGGTCTCATTTTAAGACCATTTTATCCATTTCATTCATTAACCTATATGATCTACCTGGTTAAACGACGTTAGCTGTGGCAGTTTAAGGTCTGATTTGTATGAATCAACTTAAATTGGACCTACCCATTAATGCTTCTTACCCAGTCATGGGCTGACATCCAAGAAACTGTCCTGTTTGGTTCGTGATCTTGTACTAGATAAAATTACCAAGGCCGACCATATGTCACACTGGACGCTTTCATAAATTCTTAAAACTGGCTTCTCAAAACAATTATCACTGCTCTAGTGCCAAGAAAGTGACCCTCAGAGGGGTTTTGTGAGCTAATTACTTTCCTTAGCATCAGAACCCTGAATCAAGATTGTCTATTTATGCTGGGTCATCAACCTTGTAAGATCAGGACTTATGTTGTGTTTAGTGTGAACATCACTTATAAAAAACTCTTATGTGTTACAGTCACATGACTTTCTCTACTCTTGTACAAACTATTTTTACAAACGCTTATTCTCCATCTACTTCATGTTAATCGAGATAAACATCTGCAGACTCTATCTTATTGCTAATTTTCTTGTAGATGTAAGGGGAATATATATTTACAAGGGCAATATAGAAATACAGTAGCCTTTAAGAACATACATATCTCTTAATAGCTGGTTGATAGCTGTAGCACCATTCCCTTTGCCACAGATTAATACTCTTTGCATATCCAAGGCAAAAAAAAAATCAATAACGAATTCCCATTTGAGAAAAAAAGTAATGAAAAATTTAAGGGAATAACAAGTAATATCTCGAAAATGGTTCACTGAATAAAAAAAATGTATATGACATAAATTTTGTATTTTAACGCGATCTACATTTTTTGTGTAGTAAGATTTTGTCTATCTCTTATGGTTTACCAGTTATGCAAAAGTCTTTCGCAATGAAGAATACTTTTGGAGACATTCCCAGAAAATTCAAGATATACATTTTATTCGTCATGAAAATATCTTAAACATATGATATTTTAATCAAAATCGTTAGCCATTTTTGAGAAAATTAAAATTTTCGAAAAATTTCCATGTAAAGGGTAATCTGGGGTGGGGGGATTTTCTTGAAAACCTTTGTGTCGCATCTCTGGAAGATACTGAACCTAAATACCAAGTTTGGTGTTTATCCGACTGTTTGTTTCTGAGTTATGCTGTTCACAGACAGACACACAGACAGACAGACACACACACGGACATGTTTCCAAAATGCTTTTTTTGGATTCAGGGGGTCTGAAAACATGTATTTCCGGTGAAATTCCAGAATCGAATTTTTGGGTGGAATACAATACTTCTCCTACTTACTATACGTAGTAGAGAAAGTAAAAAGAAGAAAAAAAAAGAAAACAAAATGAACTTTGTTAGGATTTGACTCACATGGAAGTTGTTACTTATATTTTCTTACATTAATTCCAAAGAACATAAAATGAAGGATCAACATGTTTCCGAAAACTGTAATTCGCGAGTATGAATCCTCAAAATAAAGAAGAATATTCGCATATATCGTAGACTTTTGCTGAAATGCCTCATTTCGCGAAGGTCCTAGGCAGATCATGAAAATCTGGCGTATACTCTAACTTCATACTATACACGATCTGAAAGGACCTCTAAAAGTCAGCAAATAGCAAAAGGTTAATCTAGTTTAGGTTAGAGTTTATATGCCTAACAAATTTCATGTGAAGATCTGGCGGAATGTGTACTTTCAACATACGCCATGATCTGCCTAGGATCTTCGCGAGATGACGCGTTTCAGGTCGCGGGTTCGAGCCCAGCGGAGGGCGATGGATTTTTTTGGGGCGTAAAAATCCTTAGCATGGCTTACTTCGGAAGGGAAGTAAAGCCGGTGGTCCCGTATGTAGATTTACGGCACGTAAAAGAACCTCAAGCCTGATAGAGGCCTCTGAGCAAAATTACCGGGATTTAACGTCTAATATACAATGTTCACGAAAATACTGCCAGTGTGTCCAGTCCGACGGGAATCAAACCCGGGATCTCCCGAATGCGAGCCTCACACGTTACCGCGGAGACATTTTGCACGGCGATAATTCGAAATTCCTTTCGAAATTTGTCAAATATGTTATTATTTCTGAAGCTGTTCATTGTGCAATTCTTGACTTTACAAGTAGGTGTGTGTAGACATGAAGACAAAATAGCACCTAAACTTATGTTCATAAAATCTAAGAAAGGTATCGAGAGATAAAACACAAAGCACGAATTCTGATAAGACAAAAAAGCAACATTCTGGGAAACGCACACTTTATAAATTCAGTAACCGAAAGATTCTTGGGCATGTAATGATAATGAAATTATGGTTAAGTACCTGCTTTTTTTATCTTTACACTATACATGTTCAACAATTGCTTCACAAAAACATTCTGATGTGTTTTATTCACACGACTTTCCCTATTCACTGTCGTTTATTACTTTCTCTACTACGTAGGTATAGTAAGTAGGGGAAGTATTGTATTCCACCCAAAAATTCGATACCGAGATTTTACCGGAAATATATGCTTTGAGAACCCCCTGAATCCAAAAAAAAGAATTTTTTGAAACATGTCCGTGTGTGTGTGTCTGTCTTTGAACAGCATAACTCAGAAACGAACAGTCGGATAAACAGCAAACTAGGTATTTAGGTTCAGTATCTTCCAGAGATGCGACACGAAGGTTTTCAAGAAAATCCCCCCACCCCAGATTACCCTTTACATGGAACATTTTTCGAAAATTATAATTTTCTCAAAAATGGCTCTAACGATTTTGATTAAAATATCATATGTAAAAGATATTTTCATGACAAATGTCTCCAAATGTTTGGGAATGTCTCCAAAAGTATTCTTCATTGTGAACGACTTTTGCATTACTGGTAAACCATAAGAGATAGACAAAATTTTACTAAACACAAAATGTAGATCGGGTTAAAATACACAATTTATGTAATATACATTATTTTTTGAGTGAACCATTTTCGAGATATTACTTGTTATTCCCTTAAATTTTCCAATACTTATACTTTTTCTCAAATTCGTTATTCGTTTTTTTGTGCTGGTAATACAAAGAGAATGGAATACTCGACATAGCAACCAGCTCTTAAAATATTTGACTATAGCTTATAATCTACCATATTCCCCTTGCATCTACAAGAAAATTAGCAATAAGATTAACATCTCGATATATCGATTAACATGAAGCATATGGAGAATAAGCGTTTGTAAAAATAGTTTGTACAAGAGTAGAGAAAGTCATGTGAATATAACACATCAAATTTTGTTTATATAGATTCTGCAATCTATTCTTAAGAAAGCTTATTGTTCTATCTACTTCCAAAAATAGTTGTGTTATACATTTCGTTGCAGCTACAAGGGAGATCAGGAAATCGAATCGAGTCATATGTTTAACGTTTGACTAGGTATATGCTGACCTTGATATTTCATACTATCACCATGACATGTATATTTATTTCCATAATGTTATACAAAATTCTTACAGTTTTTAATACATTACTTTGAGTTGCTATTTTTTCTTTCTTTGGTCCATCATGCATTTTAACATCGTGGTTATTTATGCATGGTGAATCATAACAAATTCATATTGCTTTATATTTCTAAACCATTTTTCTCTTACTCTTCCCATATATTCTCCTATTCTTTTTATATCCCTCTTCGTTCGTATTTTCACTATCCTAACTTTTAATACTTCTTTGTTAACATTCTCCCATTCTTTAGGTAAAAACTGATCTCTCCACAACTTAGTTTCTTCACATTCAATTATATAAAGCAAATCATTATCTGCCTCTCCACAAAGAGGACACCTATTCAAATTCGCTCCCTTCCTATCTCCCCCTAGCCTATATGTACTTAATCTGGACCAGGCCCACCCTTCTCTCACTAAACTATTACCTACATCCACATACTTCTTCCTTCCCCAGTCCACATTTAATTGTCTATATAGTTCCAAACTTTCCTTTCCTTCCAGTTTTTGAAATAATTCTTGTCTCTATATCTTCTGCTCTGTTCCTCACTTCTTTCCAGAAACCTTTAACTAACCCCTCTCTCTCCTCCCATAAGTTACCCATTCCTATTTCCTGTAAGATTCTCCTTATTCCTTGAGCCCAGTTCATCCCATCACTGGATTTTTCTTGTATTATTAAACATTGCCTCAAGATATTATACTCGTCCAGTGATTTCAATCTATGTCAATATCTAAGTATTCTTTCTACTATCATGCCCTTGCTACCTACTCTTCCCAACTCCAACATTGCTGTTCCATTAGGTAATGAAATAGATAAACTTAACATACATTTACAGAATGATCTATGTACTTTATCAATCATCTCCCATCCTTTGTCACTTCCCCAAATCTCTGATCCATAGACCATTTTTGCTTCAACTACAGCTTTGTAAACCCTTTCCAACCATTTCATTTGCATATCTGGTAATTTTTACTTTGTCTACTACGTATAGTAAGTAGGGGAAGTATTTAAGCATATTCTTATAGCAGTCATTGCTAATCTTCGCTTAGTTAAGACACTTATCTTGTGATCATTCCAACTCCCATTACTACCATAGCGAGAAACAACCGAATATCGACAGGATCTTAATATTTTTATGTATTCCACTCACATAACTTTCTCTGCTGATTCTTCTACAAATTATTCTTGCAGATGCTTATTCTTCTATCTACACTTTGTGATCAAAACTATCGGACACCCCACAAACATACGTTTTTCATCTTATGTGCATTGTGCTGCCACCTACTGCCTGGTACTCATTATCCGCGACCTCAGTAGCCATTAGACATCGTGAAACAGCGGAATGGGACGCTCCGTGGGACTCACGGACTTCGAACTGGTCAGGTGATTGGGTATCATTTGTGTCAGAAGACTGTAGATGTCCGTTATTAAAGGTTCGAATTGTTCGTTTCTTGGCTATTCTCTTGAAGTCCTGTCAACATTCAGTTGTTTCTCGGGATGTCATGGAAACAGTATGGAATTTTAAGGCCAGCATATAGCGTCCAATTCTTAAACATTTGACTATCGCTGTTCTCTTTGTATGTATAACGAAAGGTGTAATGTAGCTATTTCTGCAAAGGTTTATTTGGATTAAAATGTGGACAGAAAAATAAGCTTTGATAAGAATAGTTTGTATACCCACTAATAAACTATAGAGGGTCATGTGCATTTTTTAGAAAAGGATTTTTTAGGAAAAGGTTCGTGTGTGTGTGTGTGTGTGTGTGTGTGTGTCTGTGTCTGTGAAGAGTATAGTTAAAAACGAAATGTCGGTTAGACACCAAACTTGGTATTAAGTTCAACATCTTCTAAGGATGCATGCGACATTAAGATTTTTAAGAAAGTTCTTCCACCCAAAACTAACCCTTACCGTAACATTTTTAAAAAAATCTGATATGTTACACTCACATGACTTTCTCTACTCTTGTACAAACTATTTTTACAAACGCTTATTCTCCATATGCTTCATGTTAATCGAGATATCGAGATGTTAATCTTATTGCTAATTTTCTTGTAGATGCAAGGGGAATATGGTAGGTTTTAAGCGATAGTCAAATATTTTAACGCTGGTTGCTATGTGGCGCATTCCATTCTCTTTGCATGTCCAGGACATAAAAAAATGAATAACGAATTTGAGAAAAAGTATTATTGGAAAATTTAAGGGAATAACAAGCAATATCTCATAAACGGTTCACTCAACAAAAGAAATGTATATGACATAAATTGTGTATTTTAACGCGATCTACATTTTTCGTGTAGTAAAATTTTGTCTATCTCTTATGGTTTACCAGTTATGAAAACGTCGTTCACAATGAAGAATACTTTTGGAGACATTCCCAGAAAATTCGAGATATACATTTTATTTGTCATGACAATATCTTAAACATATGATATTTTAATCAAAATCATTAGAGCCAGTTTTGAGAAAATTAAAATTTTCGAAAAATGTTCCATGTAAAGGGTAGTCTGGGGTTGGGGGATTTTCTTGAAAACCTTCGTGTCGCATCTCTGGAAGATACTGAACCTAAATACCAAGTTTGATGTTTATCCGACTGTTCGTTTTTGAGTTATGCTGTTCACAGACACACAGACACACACACGGACATGTTTCCAAAAATGCTTTTTTTGAATTCAGTGAGTCTCAAAACATGTATTTCCGGTGAAATCTCGGTATCGAAATTTTGGGTGGAATACAATACTTCCCCTACTTACTATACGTAGTAGAGAAAGTAAAAATTTGATTTGCTCCAAAATACATCTAACGATTTTGATAAATAGCATATATTAAAGATATTTACAGGAGAAAAGGTATACATATATTGGATTTTCTGGAATAGCCTGTGAAGCTTCATTCGGAATGAATTTCGTATATTCTTGTATAACTGGTAAACGTTAAGCAATAGATCTCTTTTAAATACCCAGTTTATTTGAAATAACATTTTTATGGTATCAGCCATTTCAGAGATATCCGTTAATAATGGTACAAATTGTGCAATACCTTATCATTCCTTTTAATTCCTGGAGTAGCTATTTCTGCAAAGGGTTGTCTTAATTAAAATGAAGTAGATAGGAAAATAAAATTTCTTAAGAATATTTATGTACCTAATAATAAGCGAGAGGATAGAGAAAATCATGTGAATGTAACAATACGATTTACCTAATTACTTCCTGCCGCTTGAATGCTACATCTTGTGCTTATAACAAGAACAAGTTAAAAGGGGCATAACTCAATAATTCTAAATTAACGAAGGCTTCCTTCTCATTATGATTATATTGGAAAATCATGTTTCAAGTTACAAGACTCAATTGAGCTTAAGTGCTATTTGTATTTTGTCTTGGTGCCTTTATCGCTTTTAATAATATCATTGTGTGCAGATACTTAAATGGTCAAGCGTGTAGCTAGTTTTGAAAGCTGAGCGCTATTTATTTTTGCAAATAAAAGTAACTCTATATATAAATTCAAGCCAAAGGTAAATTGTAAGTACGAGTTAATGATAACTTAAAGTCCCTTGGTCCTTGTAATTAGCGCTGTGCTGTGTCAGTATGGTCAGCATCCTGCATGGTTTCTATCCAAAGCTTAACAAGCAAACACGAACATAAAGGTTAGAGAAACAAGAATTTAAAAACCGCTAAACTTAATGACTTTAATGGATAAAATCTCTATATCGCCCCAAAAGGCAAGTGCGTACCATACACGTTTTGCCAATCCATACCCTTAAAATGTAGTAACACACCTGTATGACTTTATTCAACTAATTCCTTAATCTTAAGGAATTAACAAGTATAGAAACTATATGTAACTTTCAGCATTGAAGTTACAGTTTAGTTGCACAATTAAAATTTTCGACAGGTGGTGCTAGGCAGTGTCACAATACGACACCTCCCAATTTCGGAAGTGCGTACAATATTTCTAAATTTGCTTCCATCATATATCTTCGCATATTCTCATTACACATAAACTAAGTTCAGTTCTTTGTATACTGTGAGCATTTTGAAATGTACTATTCAGACGGGTCAATAAATTATGAGAACAAGTTAAGTCTTGCTGTTGGCACGACAATACTAAAAATACCTATGCTGATCCTGCTGTCCACAAATGCACACACACTGACATGTTTCCAAAAATACTTTTTTTGGATTCAGGGGGTCTCAAAACATATATTTCCGGTGAAATCTCGGTATCGAATTTTTGAGTGGAATACAATACTTCCCCTACTTACTATACGTAGTAGAGAAAGTAAAAAAGCATTTTTGGAAACGTGTGTGTCTGTCTGTGAACAGCATAACTCAGAAACGAACAGTCAGATAAACACCAAATTTGGTATTTAGATTCAGTATCTTCCAGAGATGCGACACGAAGGTTTTCAAGAAAATCCCCCCACCCCAGATTATCTTTTACATGGAAAATTTTAATTTTCTCAAAAATGGCTCTAACGATTTTGATTAAAATATCATATGTTTAAGATACTTTCATGACAAATAAAATGTATATCTTGAATTTTCTGGGAATGTCTGCAAAAGTGTTCTTCATTGTGAACGACATTTGCATAACTGGTAAACCATAAAAGATAGACAAAATTTTACTACACAAAAAATGTAGATCGCGTTAAAATACAAAATTTATGTCATAAACATATTTTTGTTGAGTGAACAATTTTCGAGATATTGCTTGTTATTCCCTTAAATTTTCTAATACTTATCTTTTTCTCAAACGGGAATTCGTTATTCTTTTTTTTGTCCTGGTAATGCAAAGGGAATGGAATGCTCCACATAGCAACCAGCTCTTACAATATTTGACTATCGCTTGAAGCCTACCAATTCCCCTTGCATCTACAAGAAAATTAACAAATAGCCAGAGTTCCAGGACGAATTAAATTTCTGATTGTTTCGATACAAACTATAAATGGAATTAGTAGACTAACATCTCGATATCTCGATTATCAGGAAGCATATTGAGAATATGCGTTTGTAAAAATAGTTTGTAGAAGAGTAGAGAAAGTCAGGTGAGTGTAACACATCAGATTTTTTTGAATTTAAGTGCATTACTGGAAGCTTTGGAACTTGCCATTGAATGATGGAGCCCCGGCCCCCACACTCCTGCCGTCATGTGTGTTGCTAACTAAATCGTAGATTCTGTAAGATGGATCGGTGGCTAAGTCCTTTCGACTTTTGCTTTTGGGGACACTTGAGAGATAGTTGAACAGGTTCCTGATGAGCAGCTTTTTTTACTGAAATCTGTAAGTGATTATCGTAGTCTTTGAAATAATTCTGAGATCTTTAAAAACCATTGCCAATTTGTGTTCGATGTTGCAATGCTCACGGGAGTCATGCCAACAATCAACCCTAACTTGTGTCGCCATAATTTAATATCCTGTATAAGGCCACAATTATCTGTGGCCAAAATTATTTGAGATATAATCTTGTTTAAACAAAACGACTACATTAGGAATTTATTGTAGCCCTGCTTACTGATTTAGTCTTGGCATTGTTTGCTCTGAAGGCAGAGTTGTACACCAATAAATCTGCCATTTTTGGCTGCATGTCTATTCGTACTGTGCTTTTGATATCGTTCCTTCAGTACTTCCCATGCAGACACGTGGCCTATGCACTTGTGCTTTGGCTCCAACAATTTCTGGCCCCATTTCATCTCTTCTAGGAAATGAAACTACATTACACGAATATACTTTGTAACTGTTGTACTAAATGTCAAGTGGGTTAAAATCTAGTGTGAATGTCCTTCATTTATATAACATTGTCATTAGCCAGTACTTTCAGGATCACTGAATGTCTTTCCACAGATGCTTATCTCGTATTACACACAGCAGTGACTGTATTTTGTCTTCTGTGTTCAAGATTTCGTTAATGATGTGCGTTGGGTAACTTCTTGGATTGCCTCCTTTGGCAGTAAAACAAAGTGTGTAATATTCCTGAAGAGCTGTATAACATTGATTCATATTTTCAGGGAAAATTAGCATGCGTCTCACTAGTTCTATTTTCAGGGTTTACTGTTTGAATGTGTCACACTTGTGCATTAAATAGCTTCTTCTTCTTTTTTCTCTGTTTAAACTCCTCTTATCTAGGACTTACAACCTCCAGGAATTACAGGCGGGTGCCTGGGGTCAGAGGCCCGTCGAGGAGCAGACACTCATGGATCAGACAGAGCATCCAGGATGGGTGATCAGACCGATGCCTGGTATGGGAGGAAGGAAGTAGTAGTAGTATTGGTAGTGGTAGTTATTAAGTACTTAGTATTACATTAATTGCATAACGCGGTCGCATGGGTCATAAGACTGTACATGCTCTCTAGAAAAATACCTGGTCTGTATAGGTGACTTGCAGAATCGACCAACTATGTTTATAAACACCACATTATATACATACATATAAAATTGAAAAACACTCTGAATCTCTCTCTCTCACACACACACACACACACACACGTGCTCAAGCACCACATATATTTAAACAAAATTTACATAAACACCTTGAGAAACTCGGTGAATAAAAAGCCCTAATCGCTAAATAACTACTGAATTGCGCGTTTCCATAC
This sequence comes from Deroplatys truncata, assembly GCA_030765065.1. Lineage (NCBI taxonomy): Eukaryota > Metazoa > Arthropoda > Insecta > Mantodea > Mantidae > Deroplatys > Deroplatys truncata. The sequence goes on along the minus strand of CM060977.1, from coordinate 152,192,953 downwards.
AGCGTCAAACGTTAAGCATACATTATTTGTCCTGCCATGTTGTCCTTTACACACAGTTAAAAATGATTTGGTTCACATTATAATGAACTTTAGCTATGTCCATGGAAAAGGTAGTACGTAGATACGCCTGCGTGCGATTATAAGGCTTATATTTAGTGTCTTCCTCTTAAATTGTTAGTTTTTCGGGCTTTGATAAAAGAACATAGGAGAAAATCACTTTCGAAGCCGAGAAATTCTAAATTTTAAAGTATCAAGTGAAAGACGAAGCTTTAGAATTATTTTTAAATTGTTTAGTGCAGTGTTTAGTGTAGTGTAGTTACTGGTGTTTAGCGTAGTATTGCAACTCGATTTTCGAAACTTAAATCTAAATTGATGAAATGACTGTGAAATGGGTTGGTCCATAATCAGTATTTTCATAGGTGGCAAATAATTGGTGACATAAACATTAACTATTTAAAACCAAGTGACAGGAAACACAGGTTAATCCCCCCTGCAATACATACAATTAACTTTTCCACTGGGATTATTAAATACTCTGACACAACAAAAGTAACAATATGTAAATTGAACTGTGTTTTATCTTTGTGTTAAGAAATGATATCTCCAACCATGATACACAAGTAATACTTATGAAGGAATTCAAAATGGATCTCAAAATAGGTATATGATGGTTACAATTCTGGTGTAAGTTGTGTGATTGAAAGTTGCCTTATTAATTACAAATTGCATTTTATAATTAAATTACAAGGGCAGATTTTATGAGCATTTGATAAGGAAATGTTTTATTCATGGTGGTATTCTCCGTGACGTTCTGTATGAAAACTTAAAGCACCTAATATTTGCTCATAAATGGGTTTGATACTTAAAACAAAGAAAACAATCTGATGTGTTACACTCGCATGACTTTCTCTAATCTTGTACAAACTATTTTTACAAACTCTTATTCTACATCTATTTCATATTAATAGAGATAAACGATCTTTTGACATGCAATGAGAATTACATTTTACACATAGCGACCAGTTCTAAAAATATTTGACTCGCTTAAGGCGTACTATGTTCCCATTGTTTTGTATTTGCAAGGGCAATATAGAAATACAGTAGCCTTTAAGCATAGACATATCTCTTAATAGCTGGTTGCTAGCTGCACACCATTCTCTTTGCCACAGATTAATATTCTTTGCATATCCAAGACAAAAAACTGAATAACGAATACCCATTTGAGAAAATAAGTGTTGAAAATTTAAGGAAATAATAACCAATATCTCGAAAATGGTTCACTCAACAAAAAACATATATAGGACATAAATTGTGTATTTTAACGCGATCTACATTTTTTGTGTAGTAAAATTTTGTCTATCTCTTATGGTTTACTAGTTATGCAAAAGTCGTTCACAATGAAGAATACTTTTGGAGACAGTCCCAGAAAATTCAAGATATACATTTTATTTGTCATGAAAATATCTTAAAACATATGAAATTTTAATGAAAATCGTTAGCCATTTTTGAGAAAATTAAAATTTTCGAAAAATTTTCATGTAATTGGTAATCTGGGATTGAGGGGATTTTCTTGAAAACCTTCGTGTCGTCATCTCTGGAAGATACTGAACCTAAATACCAAGTTTGGTGTTTATCCGACTGTTCGTTTCTGAGTTATGCTGTTCACAGACACACACACACACACACACACAAACACACACACACGGACATGTTTCCAAAAATGATTTTTTTGGATTCAGGGGGTCTCAAAACATATATTTCCCGTGAAATCTCGGTATGGAATTTTTGGCGGGAATACAATACTTCCCTATACTTACTATACGTAGTAGAGAAAGTAATGTTGTATCAGTTTTTGTTTCTCTGTGCGTTAAACAATTGTGTGTTAAATAATCCACTAAAGCCTTTTCATCCTGTAACACGGGAACGCACCCAAAGACAGGTGAGTGCACGGTGAGCATGGTATTCTGAGTCACGTGACCTGCAAGCCCATAGTGAGCTAGAATGAATGATAGAAAGAAAGAAAGAAAGAAAGAAAGAAAGAAAGAAAGAAAGAAAGAAAGAAAGAAAGAAAGAAAGAAAGAAAGAAAGAAAGAGACAGTGTACTGTTTCTGTCTCTCTGCGCAGTGACCTCTCTCGCACACCGTGTGTGCTCTCGACTGTAGTAAGAATACACGCTGTTGGTGTGCTCTTCCGTTTAATACTGTTTATTTTATGTAATCTGTCCTCCTTATGTTCTAAATAGTGAGTTTTCGTAAAGACCTTTTATAGCTTCTATTAGTATTTATATTCCTTTTCGTACCATAATCGTCTACAATTAAAATACGGACGGAATATGTGGAATATCAATACAAAGCCTTATGAATCATATATAATTTGGAACTACACAAATTTACGCATTAATCCTGAAAGTACGGACTAAGTGTAATATACCAATCGAAAGTTCTTGGATTCTACAATGTCGCAAAAATATTAAATTCTAAAACTATATCCTTAATCGCCAAAATATTTGCAAAATATGCCTCGATTTCACAAACTAGCTGTTGTAAGTTCATTGCCACTATACTAATAATATGAAATGCACACGGGTGTGCATAATTAGTTATCTTCAAGGGCGCATTCATCCACTGATTTGGTGGTCTTTTCACACGTTACAATGTGGTACTGTCCGGAGGAATTCATTGCACACGTTTCGTCCACTTTATGGAAGTTAGCTTTTTCCACAGATTTTATGGTGATAGCCGTGCACTGCTAGTCTGGTCAAAACGTAGCATAGCGGTTGATTAAACCAAATGCCACTTACATTTGTTGAGCAAATGAAATAAAGTTGAATTGGGGTAAAGAGGCACATATACTTAACTTAGGGAAAAGGAAAGATCAGGAATGGCATGGTTTAGACTGGGGGACTGGTGGGCACATAAAATGACTGACGATTCTGGCAGGAGAATCTGCCCATTCTGTGATTTGGATGAGGACTGGGTACATATTTTGGCGGAATGTGCACAGTGGGAGAACCTGCGAACAATTAAACTCAAAGAAAAATTCTGAAGCCCGTCAAGAAAGAGATTGACATGTTGGGATCTACTGGCTGACCAGAGGAACTGGCAAAAGATGGGCAATTTCTTGGCAAAAGTGCACGAAGATAAGTCAAATTTGTTTAGTTAGTCAAACGTAATTTATCTCTATTTTTCTTTTTCTTGTTCGTTTTGTTTTCTTTTCCATTTTCTGTTTATTTTGCCACCCTACTTGTATCTTAAATATGCATGTACGTCAATGACCCATGCACTAAATAGTTGTGTAATAATCTGAAACCAATAAAGATACCTTAACTATCTACATTTGTTGCGATCAAAGAGAAGAATACGTGATTACAGCTTGGTAACAATGTCGCCAAATGTTTATCCGCTAAAAACAAGACGGTGCCACAATCTTAAAACTAAATTATTTTCTAATTGTTTTGTTATATTGGTTTGTATGCTTTATTTTTTGATCTTGAAATAGTAATATGCCAATCGAAGCTGTTCAGTCTCTACAGGTTTGCAAAAATATTAAATTCTAACTGATATGTTCACCACAGCATTGGTATCCATGCCACCAAATGTTTATCCGCTAAAAATCTGATGTGTTACACTCACATGACTTTCTCTACTCTTGTACAAACTATTTTTACAAACGCTTATTCTCCATATGCTTCATGTTAATCGAGATGTTAATCTTATTGCTAATTTTCTTGTAGATGCAAGGGAAATTGGTAGGCTTTAAGCGATAGTCAAATATTTTAAGAGCTGGTTGCTATGTGGCGCATTCTATTCTCTTTGCATGTCCAGGAGATAAAAAGAATGAATAACGAATTCCCATTTGAGAAAAGTATAGGTATTAGAAAATTTAAGGGAATAACAAGCAATATCTCGAAACTGGTTCACTCAATAAAAAAATGTATATGACATAAATTGTGTATTTTAATGCGATCTACATTTTTGTGTAGTAAAATTTTGTCTCTCTCTTATGATTTACCAGTTATGCAAAAGTCGTTCACAATGAAGAATACTTTTGGAGACATTCCCAGAAAATTCAAGATATACATTTCATTTGTCATGAAAGTATCTAAAATATATGATATTTTAATCAGAATCGTTAGAGCCATTTTTGAGAAAATTAAAATTTTCGAAAAATGTTCCATGTAAAGGGTAATCTGGGGTGGTGGGATTTTCTTGAAAACCTTCGTGTCGCATCTCAAGTTTGGTGTTTATCGACTGTTCGTTTCTGAGTTATGCTGTTCACAGACAGACACACACTTGGGCATGCTTCCAAAAATTATTTTTTTTGGATTCAGGGGGCCTCAAAACATATATTTCCGGTGGTATCGAATTTTTGTGTGGAATACAATACTTCCCCTACTTACTATACGTAGTAGAGAAAGTAAAAAGGGATAGTGGTTAGAGAAAGCCACGTGAGTGAAACAAATAAGGTTTATTAAAAAATTATGTTCTTTTTAGGAAGTCTGAGATTACATCGCACAAAAATGAGGATTTTAAGGTAAAACTAAACGCAATGTTTGGATTAAAGTAATTCTGAGTTCAGAAAATAACTCACTGTATATAGAGCTCGATGCAGTTACAATGTAATTACAATGTATTCAGACGCAAATTGTGGTCCTTATTTCGTAATACGGAAGGAAATGAAGCCAGAAATTGTTGGCGCCAAAGGATGCGTTCACACACGAGTCTCTATCCACGTGTCCCTTCAGGAGTATAAATAAGTTGGACTAAGGCATCTAGCGGCTTCTGGGCGAACATCGCTACAGGGTTAAAAGCAGCAAGCATGAGTTAATTCTAAACGCACTGCCTCCGAGAAGCACTTAATTGATGCCCGTTACTTCGGGGCATTTTAAGTCCATACACATATTTTATCACCCAAAGGTGAAAAGGGTGTTACTGGTTTTAAAGCATGTATTTAACTTATGGAATAACTAACTGGCTGCCCAACATTGCAACGTTAACTTTTTAAACTCGAATGTTGAATTAATTTAATCTACGTCCCCCGTTCTTTATGAAATTATTGTACAATATTTATCAGATGTCTTCTTGTCTTGTCTTGTCTTGCTTTATTCGATACAGATTTCAGTCATTGCTCCGGACGCACTCGGCCTTGTGCTTATTCTGCTATCTGTGTCGTTTTAAAGCCAATTCATTTTGCCTGCACCCTTTACTAAGGAGTACAGTCTCATAACAGATACGGTTTAAAATTCATCTGGTTCTAAAGACATTTCCCAAAAGCAATAAATCTCCTGTGAGCTAAAGCCTGCTGGGCTATTTCAGTTTCTTTCTTGCACAATCTGCAATCTAAGATACCCTGAAACACTCCCATTGTATTAAGATGCTTTTTACAGGAGCTTGTCCTGTGAAGAATGCAATATAATTGTTCTCAGCTGAAGTCTGTAACATTTAAGTAAGCTTTCAGCTCTTCTCTTACATGGTGTTCTAATAAATAGTTTACCATATTTGTTTTCCGGGGTTTTAAGCCAGGTTTTATAATGTTCTATATGGTCTTTCAACAAGAGTCTCCTATCTTTAACATGTGATAGATGCCGTTGTTATTGAGTTGCAGCAGTCATTTTTTTCATGTGGTTACAATTGTTACTGACAAATAGCCATGGAACGTTACAGCATTCAGCAACGCGTAGAAATTGTGAAAAGTTATTACCAAAATGGATCATCTGGTCGCCAAACCTTCCGTGTGTTGCGTGAAGTTTACGGTGTGCATAATCGTCCCTGCGAGAGAACGATTCGGCGTTTGATCGATAAATTTGAAAGAAGTGGTTCTGCCAGCGATCAAAGAACGCCTGTACGTAATCGACGTAAGCGCTCCAACGAAAACATAGGCGCCGTTCGTGAAAGTGTACGCGAGAAAGGAAACAAATGAATTGCTCGTCGAGCGCAAGAATTGGGGCTTTCGCGGACCACACCTTGGCGAATTCTGCATCTGGACTTGAAGTTTCACGCTTACAAAATGGTGTTAACTCAAGAACCAAAGCCCAACGACCATAGGTTGCACCCGTGTATTCGCTGATTGGGCTATGGAGCAATTGGAAACTGACCCGGATTTTTGTCGAAAAATCATCTTCAGCGACGAAGTCCACTTTTGGATGGTTGGTTGTGTTAACAAACAAAATTGCCGCTATTGGAGCAATCACAATCCAATGCATATTCAAGAACGACCACTTCATCCCCAAAAAGGTTACTGTGTGGTGTGAATTTTGGTATGGTGGAATCATTGGTCCATATTTTTTCCAAGATGAAGATGGAGAATATCTGTCAATGGAGAAAGGTACCTGTCTCTTATAAGGGACTATATTTGGCCTCAATTGGATGGTATGGAACCCGTAAACATCTGGTTCCAGCAAGATGGTGCCACATGTCATATTGCTCTCGAAACAATCGATCTTTTGAAGGAGAAGTTCAGAGGTTTCATCATTTCCCGTGGTGGTGATGTTAACTGGCCTCCAAGGTCATGTGGTTTAACGCCGTTGGATTACTTCTTGTGGTGTTATGTTAAATCTCGAGTCTATGCTAACAAGCCAGAAACAGTAAATGATCTTATGAATAACATCACGCGTGTTATTCGTGAAGTTGGACCTAATTTACGTTCTTCTGTCATTGAAAATTGTGTCAACCGTATACGCGCAACCCAACGAAGTCGCGGCGGTCACTTAACTGATGTTCTCTTCCACACGTAATGACATTAATTATGTTCCAAAATAGAAAAAGAAATAAACCTCTGTCATTTATAGAACGTGTTTTATTTAAGTTGAAAGATATAACACTCTTGTTGAAAGACCCTATACTTTGGACCGGTTCTTAATAGCCTCTCTTACTAAACATCGAGATGTTCCTAGAGCCGGCTGTGGGCCAATAAATTGTGAAGCTGCTGCTTATCTTGCAAGTTAAACTTTATCACTTCCCTCTATGCCACTATGACCCGGCACCTAGATGAGTTGAACTTCAATCTATTCTGCCAAGCTTATGAGCATGTTTAGGCAGTTTAAAACCAGTCCTGACGTATCTTATGACTACTTAGAGCCTTAAGTGCAGCATGGCTATCTGAGAAGATAAGGTTCTGTTTACCAGTGTAAGCTCTCCTTATGCTTTCATGTATGCATTGATTAATAGCATACGTTTGTTTCAACAACAGTGATATATCCACCCAAAACTTTTTGCACCTTGGTCTTCTGCCATACCTCCGAGCCGCCTGTAAACCACATCGAAGTTTTCTCAAGAGTTGCAGGGTTTTATTGGTCCAACATTCAGGATCAATAATGATCCTGAAGTTCTTCATGAAGTATTTAATTGGAATTATATAGTCTTACAGCATTACTAAAGATGCATCTCCTAAGTGTTTTCTAATTCTTATCAAACCTCGGTCCAATTCAGGAATTCTCAGTTGCTTATCGTGTTGCAGTCTATAGAGTGGCATTCTTGCCTCCTTCATTACAACTAAATGCAATGGAGCCAGGTTCAATATTGCTGCAGTAGGAGTTGTTTTCATAACTCCTATACCTGGCATTGCATTGATACATTGGTTGAAAATAAGGATGGGGTGATTTTTTTAATTCATAAGTAGTCTGTAATTTGTACCTGTACCTAAATCATAATTGTCCAAAGTTTTATTCATATTGGTTCAAATAATGACAATTTGTACATAAGGTGTTGAAAAAATCTGATGTGTTACACTCGCATGACTTTCTCTACTCTTGTACAAACTATTTTTACAAACTCTTATTCTCCATCTATTTCATATTAATCGAGATAAACATTTTGACATGCAAAGAGAATTACATTTTACACATAGCGACCAGTTCTAAAAATATTTGACTATCGCTTAAGGCATACTATGTTCCCCTTGTTTTGTATTTGCAAGCGCAATATAGAAATACAGTAGCCTTTAAGCATAGACATATCTATTAATAGCTGTTTGCTATGTGCAGCACCATTCTCTTTGTCTCAGATTAATACTCTTTGCATATCCAAGACAAAAAAATGAATAACGAATTCCCATTTGAGAAAAGTATTAAAAAATTTAAGAGAATAACAAGCAACATCTCGAAAATGGTTCACTCAACAAAAAACATGTATATGACATAAATTGTGTATTTTGACGCGATCTACATTGTTTGTGTAGTAAAATTTTGTCTATCTCTTATGGTTTACCAGTTATGCAAAAGTCGTTCACAATGAAGAATACTTTTGGAGACATTCCTAGAAAATTCAAGATATGCAATTTATTTGTTCATGAAGATATCTTAAGCATATGATATTTTAATCAAAATCGTTAGAGCCATTTTTGAGAAAATTAAAATTTTCGAAAAATGTTTCATGTAAAGGGTAATCTGGGGTTGGGAGGATTTCCTTGAAAACCTTCGTGTCGTATCTCTGGAAGTTACTGAACCTAAATACCAAGTTTGGTGTTTATCCGACTATTCGTTTCTGAGTTATGCTGTTCACAGACACACATACACACAGATACACACACACACACGGACATGTTTCTAAAAATGCTTTTTTTTATTCAGGGGATCTCAAAACATATATTTCCGGTGAAATTTCGGTATCGAATTTTTGGGTGGAATACAATACTTCCCCTACTTACTATACGTAGTAGAGAAAGTAAAAATGAATATGGGCAGCTCTTTGAAGTTCTATAGTATCCTATATTTTTCTCTAAGTGCACAAATTTGTGCCCTGTTTGATCAAACAATACAGATTCATCTTTAAGGGGTTGAAAATAAAGAAAGAGTAACTTTTAAAAATGTCGAGTACTATATGATTCAGAATAAGGATAGATGGCTTTTGGAAGTTGTAACTGTGATTTTTTCCAACTCTTAATAACTGTGTAATATTTTGACTATATAGTTTAAATAGTGAAGATTTCTAATAAGAGGCAGCTTTTTTTTTAGAGTTTTAAGGTACCTTATAATTTTCGCTGGGCCCTACAATATATTTTTTATAGTTTTATCAGTTTATAGAATAATCCAAATGTATCCGGTTTTGTCAAAATCATACAAAAATATCTTCTTTCTTGGCGGCTTAGTTGGTCAGCCACTGGTCTTCTGATCCGAAGATCGGGATTCAAACCCGGACCAGACCGATTGCTTTAAGTGTGCTTAAACGCGATAGTCCTGTGTCAGTAGGTTTATTAGCATGTAAAAGAACTTCTGCGGGACGAAATTCCGGCACACCAGCGGCGCTGTCATCAATCTGGCAATTGACAGCCTCCTTAACAAATAAAACATTTTTATACCAAAAATATTACTTGGTAACACTTATTCAATATGCAGGAAATGTAGTGATCTGAACGTTATATAACCCCCTAATCCGACCAAATGTAAGTCAATTTCAAAGTACCATTTATACCCTTGGGCTTGAAGTCCTTAAAAATCTGCCAAATTTGCAATAAAGTGCCAAAAGGAGCCTGTGATATTTATATTCAACGAAATGGGATTGAAATTTGCTAACATGAATATTAAAGAGACACCCTAAACCCGCAGTTTTCAAAACTTTGGAAACATTATATAGCCTGAGACCAACTGGGAGAATAGGGTTTTTCAATGATGAAAGAAGTATCAAAATCGGTTGAGTAGTTTTTGAGATTATTTTCATTTGTAAATTGATTATATTATTTGAATTATACTAATTTATTTTATCCAAGGTATATTCATGTTGTTTGTAGATGTACTTTAACTATTCTGACATTTATGTGTCCTTTTTATAGGCACTGACGTGACTTAATAGACACTGGTATGGCTTTATCACAAAGAAAATGTGTGAATAATCCTGATGTGTTTTGTTTCATCTGTGGTGGAATGCATATTCATCCTGCAAAGAAAACCCATAATAGATTTTGTAAAAAGAGCTTATTTAGCCTATTTCAAAGTAAAACTTGGAGACAAGATAAGGCTTGGGCACCTCACATTGTTTGTAAAATATGTACAGAGCATTGCGGCAGTGGAAAAATAGGAAGCGGAAGTGCTTGAAATTTGGGGAACCATGATATGGCGAGAACCAATAAACAACAATGACGATTGTTACTTTTGTTCAGTAAATGTAAACGGCATCAATAGCAAAAACCGGAATACATTGAAATATCTCTATTTTCACTCTACAAGACGTCCCATTCCACATTCAGAGGAGATACCTGTTCCAGGATTTATCAGTCCTCCAGAGTCATCAGAAGAAGTGGATGAATCAGCAGAAAGCCATGCTGAGCAAAATGACAGTCATTTTGCAGGAACTCGTCAGTTGTATCTGGTTTTAATCAAGCGGAATTGAATTACCATATTAGAGATCTTAGTCTTCCAAAGAAGTTGTCAGAATTGTTAGCTTCTAGGCTGGTAGAGAAACAATGTCTGTCACCGGGGACAAAACTGACAGTCTATCGCAAAAGAGAGCAAGATTTCCTGACAGAAAACCAATTTGTTTTTTGCATCAATGTTGAAGGACTGTTAATGAAGCTGGGTATCAGAAAATACACACCAACGGACTGGCGGTTATTTATTGTTAGCTCGAAATGAAGCCTGAAATGCGTTCTTTTGCTTAGTGGGAACAAATACAGGTCAATGCCAATTGGTCACTCAATTACTATGCATGAAAATCAACCTACAATAGCTACAGTCCAAGAGAGATCTCATACCGTGATCATCAATGGGTTATCTGTATAGCCCTAAAGATGATGAATTTTCTTCTAGGACAACAAGGTGGGTACACCAAATACCCATGCTTTATCTGCCTATGGAACTCTAGAGCTAATGATCAACATTGGGTGACAAGACAGTAGCCTCTTAGAGAAAGCATGTTCGTTGGAGAAAAAAATATCATCACAGAACATTTGGTTGACAGAAACAAGATCATATTGCTACCACTGCATACCAAACTTGGGTTAATGAAGCAGTTCATCAAGGCGTTGAATAGAGAAGGAGCATGTTCTGGTTATGTATGTACAAAATTTCCTGCATTGAGTATGGAGAAAATAAAAGCAGGTATATTTGATGGACCACAAATCCGACAACTTATAAATGATGAGTCAATGAAAGATACTGAGGCAGCTGCGTGGTCGTCGTTCTGTATGGAGTAAAGAATTTCCTTGGAAACCATAAGACTCTTAACTATAAAGAACTGGATAAATATATGTTTACTGCTTTTTGTGCAGTTGGTTGTAACATGAGCATCAAATTACACTACCCGCACAGTCATTTGGACCGATTTCGGGACAATCTTGGAGATGTAAACGAGGAACAGGGTGAGCGTTTTCACCAGGAAATAAGCATAATGGAAGAACGGTATCGTGGGCAATGGGATATGCATGGCGGACTACTGTTGGAGTATCCAGCGCGAATGTCCAATATCATTGCATCGGAAGAAATCATATAAACGAGGATTCAGTGACCTGATGGAAGAAAATCAATGAATCTAATGCGACTAGTGTATAAAAATATTATGGTAGTTGATAGAAAGTTGTTGATGAAAAAGAATGTGCTTGATCCATCCAAATGTATTGTGTATTTAACTGTGTGCAAGTAATATTGTTGTATATGAGAGCATTTTTTGAATCAGTGACCCAAATATAGTCAGAAATAGGTCAGAATTGTAAGGCACCAAAATCACTGTTCTCCAGTGCTGTGCACGTGATTGCTCGTGCTTAGCTATCAAATGCATTACGCAAAATTTAAAGTTGAAATAAACTATCTAAAGATGCTATAACAGTAAATCATTTTCTATAAGGGTACCGACAACGATAGCCGGGGTCATTAAGGCACGAACTCTTAAACAAAGGTCTGCGGTACATTTTCCTCAGGACCATCCACCCTGACTGAGTATTTTCCAGGGTTTTCTCAGTCTTCATAACTGGCAAATGCCGGGGAGGTACCCTAAACCATGCCTGGAATGTTTCCTTCTCAAATTTCTTTTCTCAATTATAATTTCATGTCGTGTACCACCAGTGCTACCGCCTGTGGTACCATAAGTAGTTCGGGCGTTAAACACTATTTAAAAAGTTCTGTAAGGGTATGGTCTTTCCCTCGTCTTGCTTTACACTAGAGCACCCAGGAGCGGTTGATTGATCTCACTTGATTTTCAAATGCTCTCACTGTTTTTGGAAGCATTTTTCTAGGGATTTGTGACTTTTAATACAGTTCAGGGAGGTCTAGTTTATCAAGTTTCTCTACTACGTATGGTAAGCAGGCGAAGTATTTCATTCCATTCAAAATTTCGATACCGAGATTTCACCGAAAATACATGCTTTGAGGTCTCCTGAATCCAAAAAAAGTATTTTTAGAAACATGTCCGTGTGTGTGTCTGTGTGTGTGTTTGTGAAGAGCATAACTCAGAAACTAACAGTCGGATAAACACCAAACATGGTATTTAGGTTCAGTATCGTCCAGAGATGCGACACGAAGGTTTTCAAGAAAATCCCCCCACCCCAGATAACCCTTTACATGGAAAAGTTTTCGAAGACTTTTATTTTCTCAAAACCGACTCTTAACGACTTTGATTAAAGTATCATACGTTTAATACATTTTTATGGCAAATAAAACGTATATCTCGAATTTTCTGGGAACATCTCCAAAAGTATTCTTCATTGTGAACGACTTTTGCATAACTGGTAAACCATAAGCGATAGACACAATTTTACTACACAAAAAATGAAGATCACGTTAAAGTACACAATTTATGTCATATACATATTTTTTGTGAGTGAACCATTTTCGAGATATTGCTTGTTATTCCCTTAAATTTTCCAATACTTATATTTTTTCTCAAATGGGAATTATTTATTCATTTTTTGTCTTGGATATGCAAAGAGTATTAATCTGTGGCAAAGAGAATGGTGCTACACATAGCAACCAACTATTAAGAGAGATGTCTATGCTTAAAGACTACTGTATTTCTATATTGCCCTTACAAATATATATTCCCCTTACACCTACAAGAAAATTAGCAATAAGATAGACTCTGCAAATGTTTATCTCGATTAACATGAAGTAGATGGAGAATAAGCGTTTGTAAAAATAGTTTTACAAGAGTAGAGAAAGTCATGTGAGTGTAACACATCAGATTATTTTTTAAAATAATAGCAAGTTTATCATTGGTTCCCGGTGCCGGAGAATTGATCGCTTAGGAGCACACGTTTCTTGCCACGTGTATTGTTACGCTGCACCACAAACGTGTCAACGTCAAGTCGGTGAAGTGCGTCTACGAAAGTGACAGTTCTGGCAATGAGCTTAGTTCACCTTCCCAGAATAGTATTAGCGAATCGCCAGAGAGTGATAATGATTCACTAAAAGGATCCCCGGATCCCATAGATCAGCGCTCCTCAATCTGTGGTCCACGGACGATCTCTAGTCCACGAAGGTGGGATAGGTAATAATCTGATGTGTTGCACTCACATGACTTTCTCTACTCTTGTACAAACTATTTTTACAAATACTTATTCTCGATATGCATGTTATTCGAGATATCGAGATGTTAATCTTATTGATAATTTTCTTGTAGATGCAAGGGGAATATGGTAGGTTTTAAGCGATAGTCAAATATTTTAAGAGCTGGTTGCTATGTGGAGCATTCCATTCTCTTTGCATTAACAGGACAAAAAAAAAAGAATAACGAATTCCCATTTGAGAAAAATAATAGTATTGGAAAATTTAAGGGAATAACAATCAATATCACGAAAATGGTTCACTCAACAACAACAAAATGTATATGACATAAATTGTGTATTTTAACACGATGTACGTTTTTGTGTAGTAAACGTTTGTCTATCTCTTATAGTTTACCAGTTATGCAAACGTCGTTCACAATAAAGAATACTTTTGGAGACATTTACAGAAAATTCAAGATATACATTTTATTTGTCATAAACGTATCTTAAATATATAATATTTTAATCAAAATCGTTCGAGCAATTTTTGAGAAAATAACAATTTTCGAAAAATGTTCCATGTAAAGGGTAATCTGGGTGGGGGGATTTTCTTGAAAACCTTCGTGTCGCATCTCTGGAAGATACTGAACCTAGATACAAAGTTTGATGTTTATCCAACTGTTCGTTTCTGAGTTGTGCTGTTCACAGACACACAGACACACACGGACATGTTTCCAAAAATGCTTTAAAAATAATAATAATAATAAATAAATAAATAAATATACATGACTTAAGTTGTGTGTTTTAACCAGATCTACATTGTGTCTGTTTAAACATTTTATCGATCTCTTACGGTTTATTAGTTATGCAAAAAACCATTCACAATGAAGAGGACCTTTGGGGATATTCCCAGAAAGTTCAAGATATATATTTTATTTGTCATGAAAATATCTTAAACTCATGATATTTTAATCAAAATCGTTACAGCCATTTTTGGGAAAATCAAAATTTTTAAAAAATGTTATAAGTAAACGGCAGTCTGGGGTGTGGGGGACTTTCTAGACAATCTTCGTGTCGCATCTTTGAAAGATACTGAACCTGAATACCATGTTTGGTATTTATCCGACTTTTGGTTTTTGAGTTATGCTGTTCACAGACACAGGACCTTTTTCTAAAAATGCTTTTTTGGGGATTCAGGTAGCCTAAAAACATGTAATTCCGGTGAAATCTCGCCATGGAATTTTTGGATGGAATGCAATACTTCCCCTATTTACTATACGTAGTAGAGAAAGTAAAAATTGAGTTTTAATTATGGACACCCTTCAACTACTGTGGTTCCTAGCGTCCCATTCTATATTGGGCGTGAAAGGCTTGTAATTTTGCTCAGGGGCCTCTTTATCGGGCTTGAGGTTCTTTTACGTAACGTAAATCTAAGACACGAGACCGAGTTTTGTTTTCCTTCCGAAAGAAGCCATGCTAAGGATTTTTATGCTCGAAAAAATCCATCGCTCTCCGTCGGGTTTAAACCCGCGACCTCAGGAACCGGAAGCTAGCAAGGTAGCACTAGACTACGGGTTTGCCGGCAGAATTAAAACTTTAATTCTAATTATGTTAAAAATATCATAACAAAAATAAACAAGTAAAAGTTGTTCATATAAAATGAGTTATTACTGCAACGTTGCTATAATTTATAAGTAATGTATTCACTAAGTATGTTTCCAGTCGGCATCAAATAAAACGGCGATCCTTTAAGCCAAGGATTAAGTTAATGACTTTTATGAGGGTCATAACGTCGGAGGGACCGCGGTACGTGCTGATAACAATAAGTGGTAGCGTTGGTAACAAGAGTGGTGAAGTAAACAACAATCCAATATGGATTTTATTTGTTCCTGCTTTCCGTTGCTATTTCAAGTAAACATTGTCCATCTTTCAACAAATGATTGTTTTATTCACTCCTGGATAATTTTTTAATTAACTTTTGTGTTACTATGTGACTATTTCGATAGCCGATAATACTACATTTTTGTATGACGATCTAGGTTATAACGTTTATACA
This sequence comes from Deroplatys truncata, assembly GCA_030765065.1. Lineage (NCBI taxonomy): Eukaryota > Metazoa > Arthropoda > Insecta > Mantodea > Mantidae > Deroplatys > Deroplatys truncata. The sequence goes on along the minus strand of CM060977.1, from coordinate 152,177,490 downwards.
AGCCGTGTGTAAGACAAGTTGGAAACGTAGAAGCAGATTGAAAAATGTAATGCCATAGCCGGGATTTAAACCACAGTTTTTCCACTTTCCGTGCGGTTGCTCTAACCAACTGAGCTACTATGTCAACAAGCCGGCAGATTTTAAATTCCCCGACTGGCTCGCATTTTTTCTCAAATTTATTTTGAGATGAGGTACCTCAATGGTGACTTACGATTTTGAGCATGCGCGATCACTTTCTCCATTCATTAGAAAGCCAAACGCAGTTGTGAACGATCGTACCTTTGTGTTTTCTGTTGTTCAAGCGTTTCGAAATGTTAAAACAATCAACGGCCCGCCGACTGTGAAGTCGTTTTGTGAATACGAGAAATGTAACGACAGCAAACATTCATCGCCAATTGGGTGAGGTTTATGGGGAAATTATAACAATGCTCTGCCACACATAACTCCAGACCTGATCGTATCATTTGGTAGGGAACAATCCGACCACCCTCCATACAGTCCGATTTGGCACCATGTATTTTTCATCGGCTTCTTCATTTGAAGAAATTCCTTGGTGGAAAACATTTTAACGACGATGATGTGTAAAAAGAAGAGCCTTTCATCACAGGTGGCATCATTCTTTGACGATGGCATACAGAAACTTGGTTACCGTTACAAGAAGTACCTGAATAACGGCACTGACTGTGTGAGAAGTTGTGTAAGGAAATGAATGCTAATAAAATATTTGGAAAACAATGTTCTCTTATTTTAAAAAAATTGTCAGCACTTTAAAAACACGCCTTGCATAATGTCACAAGTACGTACTAAGTCCCGGTATTCTTAATTAACTAACTATTAGGCCAATAAATGATGCTAATTATCATAGCTAAGGTAAATGCAGCGATGGCAAAATTTGGATAGTAATTTTTGCAGACTACCAAACTAAAAATAGCATCTAGAATGCATCTCAGTGATGTAGCGATCAAATATGATTTAAATATTTCTATTGATAAGATCCAATTCATTGCGTTTCTTTGAAAAAAAATCTGATGTGTTACACTCACATGACTTTCTCTACTCTTGTACAAACTGTTTTTACAAACGCCTATTCTCCATATGCTTCATGTTAATCGAGATATCGAGATGTTAATCTTATTGCTAATTTTCTTGTAGATGCAAGGGGAATTGGTAGGCTTTAAGCGATAGTCAAATATTTTAAGAGCTCGTTGCTATGTGGAGTATGCAATTCTATTTGCATTACCAGGACACAAAAAATGAATAACGAATTTCCATTTGAGAACAAGTATAAGGATTGGAAAATATAAGAGAATAACAAGCAATATCTCGAAATTGGTTCGCTCAACAAAAAAGATGTATATGACATAAATTGTGTATTTGAACGCGATCTACGTTTTTGTGTAGTAAATTGTCTATCTCTTATGGTTTACCAGTTATGCAAAAGTCGTTCACAATGAAGAATACTTTTGGAGACATTCCAGAAAATTCGAGATATACATTTCATTTGTCATCAAAATATCTTAAACATGTGATATTTTAATCAAAATAGTTAGAGCCATTTTTGAGAGAATTAAAATTTTCGAAAAATGTTCCATGTAAAGGGTAATCTGGGGTGGGGGATTTTCTTGAAAACCTTCGTGTGGCATCTCTGGAAGATACTGAACCTAATTACCAAGTTTGGTGTTTATCCGACTGTTCGTTTCTAAGTTATGCTGTTCACAGACAGACTCACACAGACAGACTCACACAGACACACACAAGGACATGTTTCCAAAAATGTTTTTTTGGATTCAGTGGGTCTCCCCGTTCCCCTACTTACTGTACTTAGTAGAGAAAGTAAAAAACCAATAAAAGGTACACGTACACCCGTTGAACAAGTGATGAATTGTACTTATTTAAGGTTATATATTGATAAGGAAAGAATCAGAGAAATAAATATAACGACATTTTTAAATCACATCTGAATATAATAAAATTAACATTAGCAAGACAAATAGGTAAAGAAGCGTTACTTAATTTTACAACGTTTTAACGCTCCCGGTATTGTTGGATAATCAAGAGTAATGGGCTCTAAATTGAGATTCATTGCTGCGATTGGGGGGAGCGGAAATAAAGCTTTTGAGGAGTATTGAGGGTGGAATATAAGTTAATGTATAGGCGAGAAATTAAAATACATGGAGCCCATCTCCATGGTGTAACGATAGCTTGACTGCCTTTTAATCCGGAGGCCCGGTTCAAATCGCTCTTACAGTTAGTTTGGTGGATAAGGTTTCATCAGTGGTTTTCCTTTATCCTTATATAGATAAATGTTGGCAACTCTCACTCATTGGACCTTGAGCAGCATCATTGCTCCTTTCAATTCACCGTTATAATTACACGACTTTATCCACTGTCACTTATTCACGCAAAAGTTTATTGTATTCTATTGCATATTAACGAGAATAGTTGTTTGCAAAAATGCTTTCGTTACATATTTTGTTGTAGATTCATAGGAGCTTACAGGAGGCTGAGTCGATAATTAAATGTTTAAAAAGCAGGTCGCTATTTACTGCCCTTTAGAATATACACGAGAAACAAAGTAAATATCATAGTACTTAAGAAAAATGTATAAATTAACATACTAGAAACCTCAAATTAAGAGAGCTAATATATAGGGTCTTTCAACAAGAGTGTCCTATCTTTGAACTTAAATAAAACACGTTCTGTAAATGACAGAGGTTTATTTCTTTTTTATTTTAGAACATAATTAATGTCTTTATGTGTGGAAGAGAACATAGTTAACTGACCGCCGCGACTTCGTTGGGTTGCGCGTATACGGTTGACCCAATTTTCAATGACAGAAGAACGTAAATTAGGTCCAACTTCACGAATAACACGCATGATGTTATTCATAAGATCATTTACTGTGTCTGGCTTGTTGACATAAACTCGAGGTTTAACGTAACCCCGCAAGAAGTAATCCAACGGCGTTAAATCACATGATCTCGGGGGCCAGTTAACATCACCACAACGGAAAATGGCGAAACCTATGAACTTCTCCTTCAAAAGATAGGTTGTTTCGAGAGCAGTATGACTTGTGGCACCATCTTGCTGGAACCAGATGTTTCTGAGATCCATACCATCCAATTGAGGCCAAAATAGTCAGAGCCCGGTATCTTTCTCCATTGACAGTTACAGGTTCTCCATCTTCATCTTGGAAAAATATTGACCAATGATTCCACTATACCAATATCCACACCACAGAGTAACCTTTTGGGGATAAAGTGGTCGTTCTTGAATCTGCATTGGATTGTGTTTGCTCCAATGGCGACAATTTTGTTTGTTAACACAACCATCCATCCAAAAGTGGGCTTCGTCGCTGAAGATGATTTTTCGACAAAAACTCGGGTCAGCTTCCAATTGCTCCATAGCCCAGTCAGCGAATACATGGCGCAACTTATGGTCGTTGGGCTTTAGTTCTCGAGTTAACACCATTTTTAAGCGTGAAACTTCAAGTCCAGATGCAGAATTCGCCAAGTTGTGGTCGGCGAAAGCACCAATTCTTGCGTTCGACGAGCAATTGATTTGTTTCCGTTCTCGCGTACACACTCACGAACGGCGCCTATGTTTTCGTTGGAAATTACGTCGATTACGTAAACGCGTTCTTTGATCGCTGAATGAACCACTTCTTTCAAATTTATCGATCAAACGCCGAATCGTTCTCTCGCAGGGACGATTATGCACGCCGTAAACTTCACGCAATACACGGAAGGTTTGGCGAACAGATGATCCATTGTGATAATAAATTTTCACAATTTCTACGCGTTGCTGAATGCTGTAACGTTCCATGGCTATTTATCAGTAACAATTGTATCCACATGAAAAAAATGACTGCTGTAACTCAATAATAACGGCAGCTATCACATGTTAAAAGTAGGACACTCTTGTTGAAAGACCCTATATATAATTTTGTGATATTATATATATATATATATATATATATATATACATATATTATTGAGGCGTATTATTAATTTTGTTATTACCAGGCGCACTGTTGTGCTGTATTGTTGCTATCAGACGTTACATTGTTGTGATTCTTTAGTAATATTTCGTTTTAACGATATTTCCTTTCGGTGAGGACCACGCCAAAGGGGAAGAACGTTTTGAAGCTGCCTGGTATGACGTCAACCCGGTCTGGCTTCGGCTAGACACGGTTGGTGGGGGTAAGATAGCGTGACTCTAGTGGAAGTGTTCCTTGGAACCAGACGTGTGTGTGGTCGGTCTACGGTTTAGTGGCACCTCCCTCCATCCTTTTTACCTTTGTTCAATATGTAGAGTCGCCAGACATGTTGTGAATATATCTCAGGTATGTAAAGGTAATGTGTATTATGTAATTTCTCAGTATAGCATAAAACCCACGCCCCCTTAAATTCCACACCAAGGTCCCGGATATTCGCTGCCAGCGAGTTACGCCACCCCCAATGTGAGCGTTGTGGTGATCTAAATTAATCCGTTTATCTGCAACCTTTTGGCCTTCACCCCAACATGTAACAATATAGTATCACAAAATTTGATGGGATTTGCGTTTTTATCGTAGAAAATGGTTGTGTATTGCTTAACAGCTTCCTGGTTATAAAAATTATACTAAATTTGATTATGGCTATTTGCAGAAAAGTGAAGATATATACTTTTTATTTTTCATGACATTATCTCAAACATATCAAAAGAGATAGAATGGTTTCTGAGAAAATGAAAAAATAGCGAAAAAATGTTCCATGCAAAGAGTAGTTTGGGTGAGGGAATTTCGTCATTGTTGTATCATTAAAAGACGCTGGGTTTAAATATGAAGTTTGGTATTCGTCGGACCTTTCTTTTTGAGTTATGCGCGAGCGGACCTTCTCTAAAAATGTTATTCTGGTACAGGAGATCTCAAAACTTGTATTTCTGGTGAAATATCGATATTGCGTTACAATATTTTTTTCACCTACAAAAAAGAAAGTAATGAAAACAAACTCACCAATACAACTGAAGCACATAGGAAGAACTGGCTCTAACATGTCTATAAGATGGAGAAGGATAAAGTATCTTGCGGATCACACAAAAGGATGAACACGAGGACGTATAATAGAAAAAGACCGAACAGTTATAGATTGTGGCCGGAACAGATGGTTAAGTGTTACTAACCTCTAAACCATCGGTGGCCAAAACCAAATGGCAATTTTTACACACTAGAGACAGCCTAACTTAATTTGTTTAGATCGTGATTAAACTATATTCTCGGGTCTTGCACTTTGGAACTAGTTGGTCTAAACTCTATCTGAAGTTGCTGCTGATGATGATAGTGATAATGAAGAGGATTTTGTCATTCATCGATGTTTCAGTTGCGGTCGGAAATTAAAATATTGAATTTTAGTGTTCTTGACAGCATTTTGGTTACGATCTTCATCAAGAAATATCCTGTTTTTAGAATAAAATTTCTAGTAATAAAATTTGCTTTTAACTCTGTTCTGTAAACGGTATTTTGACATTGGTAAATGCTGTTTCTAATGATGCCATTACCTTAATGAACATCCGAGGGCAGTCCCAGAAGTACCCGATTTGACTTACAGATAGTGATATGACTATGGTAGAAAGTACCAACATTATAAAGCTTAAGTTTGAAGTTTTGACGCTGTTACGTTGTTTAGTAAATGTTTGGCTGCTATCAACAGTGAACACTCTTAGCAAATTTGTAAACATGGGTAAAACTGGTCATCGTTATGTAATACAATACTTTCATTTGAAAGGTCTTAGTCCAACTAATATTAAATCTGAGCTAGATTCTACTCTGGAAGAATCTGCTCCTTCGTTTATAACAGTAAAATATTGGGTGGCAGAGTTTAAGCGAGGCCGTACGAGCTGCCAAGATGAACATCGCAGTAGTCGAACAAATGAGCTGATCACGACAGAAATTGTGAAGAGAATCTAAAAAAATAGTATTGGATGACCTTCGACTGAAAAGTGCCCGAGCCAGCAGACATCGTAGGCATTTCAAAAACTACCGTACATCGCACACTAATTGAAAATTTAGACATGAGAAAGCTGTTTGCAAGATGGGTGCCACGTTTACTCACAATGTAACCAAAGCAGTGTCGTGAGTAGAGAAAGTCATGTGAGTGTAACACAACAGATTTTCTTTAAGCTGCATGCTAGAAGATAACAGTTAACTTTGTCTGTTGGCACATCACTTCCAAATAATTTGCTAGCTGCCCTTAGACGGGGTTGTTTACCGACTGTATTTCAATTAGTCACCGTATGTGGCGTGTCGGTTGTTTTCGTTGCCTGGGTCCGGTCGTTCTTCACCTGGCTTGAGGAGTTCGATTCTGCTAGTGTGAAAAGACATATTTGTTCCTTGGAGAGTTTCTTGTATGCATTGGTAAGCCTAAGTTTTGGAATTCCCAGTAAGCTTGCTGACCGGATTATTCATCCGGTTTTACCTCTTGCCATTTTTTGATAAGCTTATATTTCCACATTAAAATGTAGTTATTTTGCAGAGTCATAGACGTGATTTATATTTGTTAACTTTGTATCATTTTCCTCGTCATTTGATTTTTATGTGTAATGTGCGAGTTATTTAGCCGTTTTAGGTAATATTTAAGTGCTTTTAATTCTTGTCATTTTGTTAAGCGTTATCCAAAGACATAACCGATTCAGAGTTTATCTATATTGTTAATTTGTCCAGTTTTTACCTAAATTGTTAGTTTTTTCAGAGTGATGTAAACTGTTAATATCTTCAAAGTTTATATAATTATGTATGTATATATTTATGTATTATTTATTTGTGGGAGACTTACTTTGCGGCATCACGGAAGTTCTTTCGTAGTTGTGTTGTTTTATGACCAGGCAAGTGTGAAGTGAAGAGCTATAGTGATCGAGCTAATGGGGCAAATTTGTTATTCGTTAATGCTATGATAATTTACCTCGTCTCTCCTTCTGCAATAATTAAATCAATGTAATAAATAACACACTGGTTTCAGAAAACTTATGAGTATGGAAATTTTGTGAGTTCATGTTGTATATGATCATGTACATTGGGGCAAACATTTGTTTATTAAACCCAGTATACCCGAATTTGACTGTTGTGAACAAATACTTGGGGGATGGGACAGATCTGTTACTCTGCAACGGTCTTGCCGTCACCTATATGCTGGGTCCAAACACTTCCTAGACACACAAATTTATTAAAATGTAAAATACCTATTAAGAGTGCAATTTAAATATAGTATTATAACGGTATACTTAGGGAGGACGAGCAAATTAGTTAATATTTGTATTGGTCGAACTTATATGTACTGTATTACTGGAAGTTCAAAGCAATATTAATCCCATTGGGCGGAATAAATTTATTATGATTTTAGATCCCATTTACTGAACAGCGGAGATGTTGGTAGTTATCAGGGTTTAGCAATTTTTACTTTCTCTACTGCGTATAGTAAGTAGGGGAAGATTTGTATTCCACCCAAAAATTCAATACCGAGATTTCACCGGAAATATGTGTTTTGAGACCCATTTTTGGAAACATGTCCGTGTGTGTGTTTGTGTGTCTATGAACAGCATAACTCAGAAAGGAACAGTCGCCTAAACACCAAACTTGGTATTTAGGTTCAGTAGCTTCCAGAAGGTTTTCAAGAAAATCCCCCCATCCCAGATTACCCTTTACAAGGAACATTTTTCGAAAATTTTAATTTTCTCAAAAATGGCTATAACGATTTTGATTAAAATATCATATATTTAAGATATTTTCATGACAAATGAAATGTATATCTCTAATTTTCTGGGAATGTCTCCAAAAGTATTCTTCATTGTGAACGACTTTTGCATAACTGGTAAACCATAAGAGATAAGACAACATTTTACTTCTCAGAAAATGTAGATCGCGTTAAAATACACAATTTATGTCATATACACTATTTTTGTTGAGTGAACCATTTTCGAGATATTGCTTGTTATTCCCTTACATTTTCCAATATTTATACTTTTTCTCAAATTCGTTATTCATTTTTTTTCTGTCCTGGTAATGCAAAGGGAATGGAATACTCCAGATAGCAACCAGCTCTTAAAACATTTGACTATCGCTTAAAGGCTACCAATTCCCCTTGCATCTACAAGAAAATTAGCAATAAGATTAACATATCGATATCTCGATTAACATGAAGCATATGTAGAATAAGCGTTTGTAAAAATAGTTTGTGCAAGAGTAGAGAAAGCCATGTGAGTGTAACACATCAGATTTTCACTTTCTCTACTACGTATAGTAAGTAGGGGAAGTATTGCATTCCACCCAAAAATTCGATACCGAGATTTCACCGGAAATACATGTTTTGAGACCTCCTGAATCCAAAAAAAGCATTTTTGGAAACATGTCCGTGTGTGAGTCTGTGTGTCTGTGTGTGTGTGTGTGTGTGTGTCTGTGAACAGCATAACTCAAAAACGAACAGTCGGATAAACACCAAACTTGGTATTTAGGTTCAGTATCTTCCAGAGATGCGACACTAAGGTTTTCAAGAAAATCCCCCCACCCCAGACTACCCTTTATATGGAACATTTTTCGAAAGTTTGAATTTTCTCAAAAATGGCTAACGATTTTGATGAAAATATCATGTTTAAGATAATGTCATGAGAAATGAAATGTATATCTCGACTTTTCTGGGAATGTCTCCAAAAGCATTCTTCATTGTGAACGACTTTTGCATAACTGGTAAACCATAAGGGATAGAAACAGTTTACTACACAGAAAATGTAGATCGTGTTAAAATACACAATTTATGTCATACATACTTTTTGTTGTTGAGTGAACCATTTTCGAGATATTGCTTGTTATTCCCCTAAATTTTCCAATATTTATACTTTTTCTCAAATTCGTTATTCATTTTTTTCCCTGGTGATGCAAAGAGAATGGAATACTCCAGATAGCAACCAGCTCTTAAAACATTTGACTATCGCTTAAAGCCTACCAATTCCCCTTGCACCTACAAGAAAATTAGCAATAAGATTAACATCTCGATTAACATGAAGGATATAGAGAATAAGCGTTTGTAAAAACAGTTTGTGCAAGAGTAGAGAAAGCCATGTGAGTGTAACACATCAGATTTTTTATATAATGTTAGTGAACGTTAAATTACGAAATTATGAATGTGCGTACTATTACCAGGCTTCATCTTGTCTCCCCTCACTGCTGGTGCATTGACTAAAGTGTTTGTCAAGCACTAAACTTTGGGAGTCATGAATAGCTGCACCCCAACATGGGGTGGATTACATTTCACTTCCTGAACTGCTTACCCAGCTAGAGGAAGCATTGCGTTCAATCTAAAAGCTCAGTATCGGGATCTCCCTGGATGTCTGTATGTGTGCCCAATAAATAACAGAGTTCAAAACAGAACAACACCACGTTTCAGGTTATTTTTAGTCGAAAGTTTTAAGACAATAACCTTCATTACAAGAAAGATGCACCAGTTTTCTTTATTTTTATTTTCCAAGAAAATGAACTGAACGATTTCTTTACGTTGCAGTCTACTTCAGTGCGACATGTATGTTTGAAAAGGAAATATTTATTTTTAAAGAAGCTCATACATACTCTTTGCTCATGACAAGTGATCAACATTATGATTACACTGTTGTTCTGACATTGTGAATTTAACAGTGTCACTGTAGCCTAATTTAAGAAAATTTCTAGAAATATATTTATCGCGATTAAAGTGAAATCGATAAAAAAAATGGGGCTTGTATTTGAAGAATAACAAATGTGAGGTATATAGAAACCGTTGATGGTAGAAAAGATCTTGTATTTATTACGCATAAGATTTTTAACTATATTACGAGGGCAGTCCCAGAAGTACCCGACCTGACGTATATATAGCGGTTGTTGTTTCAAACAAACGACTATGGTAGCAATTACCAACCTTATAAAGCTTAAGTTTGAAGTTTGACGATGCTACGTTGTTTAGTAATTGCTTGCCATCCATTAATAATGAACTCTCTCAGCGAATTTGTAAACATGGATAAAACTGGCCATCGTTACGTGATACAATACTTTCATTTGAAAGGTCTTAGTCCAACTGATATTAAAGCTGAGCTAGATTCTTCTCTGGGGGAGTCTGCTCCTTTGTTTACAACAGTAAAATATTGGGTGGCAGAGTTTAAGCGAGGCCGTACGAGCTGCCAAGACGAACATTGCAGTGGTCGACCAAATGAGGTGACCACGCCACAAATTGTGAAGAAAATCCACAAAATAGTATTGGATGACCGTCGATCGAAAGTACGCGAGCTAGCAGACATCGTAGGCATTTTAAAAAGTGCTGTACATCGCATACTAACTGAACATTTAGTCATGAAAAAGCTGTGCGCAAGATGGGTGCCGCGTTTACTCAAAATGGAACAAAAGCAGCGTCGTGAGGATGTTTCAGTCGAGTGTTTGGCGATGTTTCGCTGCAATAAAGCCAATTTTAGCGTCGATTCATAACCATGGATGAAACATGAGTCCATCACTACAGACCTGAGACGAAGAAACAGTCAAAACAGTGGATTGAAAGGGGAGAATCGGCTCCAAAGAGGGAGAAGACAGTTCCATCTGCAGGCAAGGTCATAGTGTAAGTTTTTTTGGGATGCGCGTGGTATAATTTTCATTGATTATCCTCAAAAAGGAAAAGCAATCAATGACGAGTATCATGCAAACTTATTGCAGCGTTTGAATGATGAAATCCAGCAAAAACGGCCACATTTAGCGAAAAAGAAAATTCTGTTTCATGAAGACAGTGCACCACTTCACACATCCATTATCGCCATGGCCAAAATCATTTGAGGTAAGGTTCGGATAGTTTCCTCATTCACCCTGTTCGGCAGACTTAGCTCCCTCTGATTATTTTCTGTTTCCTAAGTTGAAGAAATGGCTTGGTGGTAAAAGATTTGCCAACAATAAACAGGTGGAGTCTGCAGTTGATGGCTATTTTGCAAAACTCGACGGTTCTCACTATAAACAGGGTATCGAAGCTATTGAATATCAGTGGGAAAAGCGTATCGAGCTGAAAGGAAACTATGTAGACAAATAAAGATGTTTTTTCCCCAACATTTTTGTGTTTTCTTTGTTAAGTCGGGTAGTTCTGGAACAGCCCTCGTATTGTGGACATTCCAAATGATGATTCATACTTCTAGGTTCAGATAATATTTGGGAGAAGTATTTATTTCAGACATGTACTTGTTTTGGTATCTTTAGACAGTAAAAATACCCCGATTGAATGGGAATATAAATTTATTTATATACTGCGGTTTTCTACAATTAGAAAAACAACTCTTGTGTGTTTCATTCAGGCGACTTTCCCTACTGAATCTTCTACAAACCATTCTCACAAAGGCTTATTCTTCTATGCACTTCTTGATAATCGAGATAAACTTTCATTATGCATTTATGCATGTTGTTTTAGATATAAGGACACAGTGGGCTAAGTAAGATTTTTAAAAAGCGCGTCGTTAATGTTATGGCTTTGAAATTTTATGCTCTTTGTATGACTACGAGAAAAAACGAATAGCGACTTATTACTCGAAGAAAGTATAAGTATTTGAAAATTCAAGCCAATAACAAAGAATATCTCAGAAATGGTTAACGCACAAGAATGCATTAGACATAAGTTGTGTGCTTCAGCGAGATCCACATATTTGGTGTAGTATGATTTTATATACCTCTTACGGCTTATGATTATACAAAGGTCATTCAGAATGAAGAGGACATCATGGACTATTCGCAGAAAATGGATATAGATTTTACTTTTCATGCAAATATCTTAAACATGTGATATTTTAATCAAAGTTAACGAACAATTTTCCATGCAAAAGTTATTTTGGGTTGGGTTGGATTTGGTTTGGTTTGTCTTGAAAATCTTTGTGTCTCGTCCTTGGAAGATGCTGAACTTAATAAGTTTTGCTGTTCACACACACGCGGACACGTTTTTTGTAATTTAGGTGATCTCAAAGGTGTATTTCCAATTAATTCTCAGTATCGAATTTCTGGGTGGAATGCAATACCTTCTCTACCTACCAAGTACATTCAGAAGGTAAATATTCTTTCAGTTTTCGCTCCAGGTGCTGGAAGAATCCGCAATCCGATTCTAGGAAGCTTCAAAAGAGTGCAGTAAATCACTAGAAAGTGATATGAGCTTTCCGAATTCTGATAGTCTGTGAAAACCTAAGTGGTTTTACAAGGTTTACCTAAGTAACTGCCGCCGGCTAATGATGAACACGCGATAAGATACGATAACTACAGGGGAAAATAAAATCTTTCGAAACAATTTGGCGAACTGTCAGAAGTTTTTTTATTTAAAACAATGGTAAAGGATTGCTGTGGCAATGTAGTGGTGGTCGTGGTAGTAAAATTGAGCAGAGGACATGAATGAAGATTGATGACATGAATTCGTAGATCTAATCGGAATACGAGGCGATTCAAGTTAGTACGACGTATTCGACTTCTCAGTGACGGGAAAACCTGCACATAAGGCTTTACTTAGCCATGCGTTCGGTTAGGATTTGACACTATCTCTGATATGCTGATCACAGAATCCTGATAACAGTTCTAGTAGTTTCTGAGATGAGTGAGTTCAGTGTCGGTTAATCAAGGAGGCTCGAATGGAATGCTTCATTCCAGCATATTAAATGTCTTTTTACCTTCTTTACCACGTACATAGTATGTAGAGAAGGCTTGCATTCCACCCAAAAATTAGATACCGAGGTTTCTCCGAAATACATGTTTTGAGACCTCCTGAATATAGATAATAAAGCCCTTCTAGAAAAGATCCGTGTGTGTCTGTGAACAACATAATTCACAAACGAAAAATCGGATCAACACCAAACTTGGTATTTAGGTTCAGTACCTTCCAAAGATGCGCCATGAAGATTTTCAAGAAAATACCCCACTCCAAACTACCCTCGTAAAAGATTTCTTCGAAGTTTTTTCTGTTCTAAGAGTTGCTGTAATGATTTTGACTAAAATGTCATATATGAAAGAGGTTTACATGACAAATAAAATGTATTCTGGGAGTAGCGTATGAAGTCCTCTTCATTGGGAAGGAATTTTGTATAATCCTTTGTACAAATGCTAAACGACGAGCAATAGATGAAAACTACTACACAAAAACTGTAATCTCTTTAAAACAAAATTTATGTCAAATACTTTTTTGTGGCATAAGCCATTTTTGTGATATACGTTATTAATGATTCGAATTTTTTATCTTTTATAAGTTCCATTTATACCCCGCATTTAACAACATTGGTCTTATCGCCGGCCTTTCCTTTGCAACTTATTGTCTATCGGCAATGATGTTAACGTGTAACTCTTGTCGTTGGGTTTCTTACACTTTGGTTTTTTTTAATCATTACATCACACTCTCATTCATATTTCCAGACTCCGGGTAGTATAGGGATTAATCTTAACTAGAGAACAAATTCACACCCCCAGTCGGGAATCGAACCCGGGATCCCTCGCACAGCAGGCAGTTGCTCTATGGAGGTTCGAATTGTTCATTACTGGGTATTCTTTTAACATTCAGTTGTTTCTCGAAATTGCATGGAAAATATGGAATTTTAAGGCCAGTACATAGCGTCCAATTCTTAATAACGAAATGTGTAATGTAACTATTTATGCAAAGGTTTATTTGGATTAAAATGAAATAGATAGAAAAATAAGCTTTAGTAAGATTTGTTTGTGTACCCACTAATAAACGATAGAGGGTGGAGAAAGTCCTGTGAATGTGGGACATCAATCACAGCTGGAAATATCAAGAGTTAGCACAATCTATATAAAGTGTAGTTATAAAATATATGGGAGCATATAAGGCTACACCTAAGAGTACGGAAAAGAGGTTTTAGTATGAATTTTGTATAAAGCATGATTTTTTTACACGTTTTTTGTTTTAAAAGCTAAACCACATAATGCAACATCCCTATGTGAATAATGCGCAAGAACCTTAGCCTTGTGTCTTACACAGAAGTTGAAATAAGGATAATGGACTTTAAGACGTTAAACTTTGGGAATAGTTATTTAAAGTTTTCCGCTGCTGCAAATATCTTAAGGCATTCCTACAACAGTTTAAAGCGGTAGCAATATTGAGACAGGATAGATAGCAGAGAAGTCTCGCTTGACAGCGAAATTCTCATTTTATTAGCTCTCGTAGAACAAAAGGTTATCGCTGTTCACAAGTTTACATTTACTGACAAACTTGTCAATGTTGAGCGAGGCAACACAACTTGGAAACAAAATAAAAGTAATTTACACTTTACATACTTCAACGTAATTCACTTAATATTTTGCACGCAGTTTAGACAATTTACATCCTAAGATACAGATAATGTTCGAAGAACACATCTTTTCCTGACCTTACTTTTGCTTTCTTGAACTGCTTCTGTTATAAGACAAATTTCTTGATATTTCTTTTTATTTTGCAACTAATTTTAATTTTCTCCGCCGTTACTGTGCAGTTTCATGGTACTATTTATTTGACATCAAATGGTACATATAGAATATGCATTATTAACGAAGACATGCTACAAAGACGTAATAATTCAACTCCTTTAACAATAATAATAATAATAATAATAATAATAATAATAATAATAATAATAATAATAATTAATAAACCTACTTCCGAAGCCAGAAAGCAGATGAAGAAAGAAACATACACTATGTGATCAAAAGTATCCGGACACTCCCACAAACATACGTTTTTCATCTTATGTGCATTGTGCTACCACCTACTGCCTGGTACTCATTATCCGCGACCTCAGTAGTCATTAGACATCGTGAAACAGCAGAAGGGGATGTTCCGTGGAATTCACGGACTTCGAACGTGGTCAGGTGATTGGGTGTCACTTGTGTCAGAAGTCTGTACGCGAGATTTCCACACTCCTAAACATCCCTAGGTCCAGTATTTCTGATGTGATAGTGAAGTGGAAACGTGAAGGGACATGTACAGCACAAAAGTGTACAAGCCGACCTCGTCTGTTGACTGACAGAGACCGCCGACATTTGAAGAGGATCGTAAAGAGTAATAGGCAGACATCTATCCAGACCATCACACAGGAATTCCAAACTGCATCAGGATCCACTCCAAGTACTATGACAGTTAGGCGTGAGGTGAGAAACCTTGGATTCCATGGTCGAGCGGCTGTTCATAAGCCACACATCACACAGGAACATGTCAAACGACGACTCACTTGGTGTAAGGAGCGTCAACATTATACGATTGAACAGTGGCAAAACGTTGTGTGGAGTGACGAATTACGGTACACAATGTGGCGATCCATGGCAGGATGTGGGTATGGCGAATGCCCGGTGAACGTCATCTGCCAGCGTGTATAGTGCCAACAGTGAAATTCGGAGGAGGTGGTATGGTGTGGTCGTGTTTTTCCTGGAGGGGGCTTGCACCCCTTGTTGTTTTGCGTGGCACGATCTCAGCGCAGACCTACATTGATATTTTAAGCACCTTCATGCTTCCCTGTTGAAGAGCAATTCGGGGATGGCGATTGCATCCTTCAACACGATCGAGCGCCTGTTCATACTGCACGGGCTGTGGCGGAGTGGTTACACGACAATAACATCCTTGTAATGGACTGGCCTGCACAGAGTCCTGACTTGAATCCTATAGAACACCTTTGGGATGTTTTGGAACGCCGACTTCGTGCCAGGCCTCATCGACCTACATCGATACCTCTCCTCAGTTCCGCACTCCGTGAAGAATGGGCTGCCATTCCCCAAGAAACCTTCCAGCACCTGATTTAAAGTGTGCTTGCGAGAGTGAACGCTGTCATCAAGACTAACGGTGGGCCAACACCACTTCCAGCATAACCGATGGAGGGCGCCACGAACTTGTACGTCATTTTCAACCAGGTGTGCGGATACTTTTGATCACGTAGTGTAAGTATAGTCAACTTTCATATCACCGAGCGAGATGGTCCGCGGTAACGTGAGAGACTCGCATCCAGGAGGCCCCGGATTAGATTCCCGTCGACCGCCCACCCTAACCTTGGGTTATTCGTGGTTTTCCTTCATCGGTAGGCGAATGTTGGTGTTATTTCTCATCTAGTATGCTTTCCCTTCCATCATTCCTTTTACTCTGTTTCTTTCTCATCTTTCAGTTGTGCTTCTACATTTCCTGGCGTTTGACGGTGCCGGACAGACGGCGCGGATGCATGCTCAAAGAAAAGAGTAATCCTCGTGGACACTAAATCAAATTGGGTTTTATTTATGGACACTCTACAACTGCTGTGGTCCGTAGCGTCCAATTCTATATTGAGCGTGAAAGACCGGTAATTTTGCTTATAGGCCTCTTTATCAGGATTGAGGTTCTTTTACGTGCCGCAAATTTACGACATGGGACCACCGGCTCTACTTCCCTTCCAAAGGAAACCATGCTAAGGAGTTTTACGCCCGAAAAAATCCATCGACCTCCACCGGCCTTGGACACTAGAGGGCTGCTTGGTCGATGGGTCGTTCATAGTGTCTGTGGTCTGTCTACCTGCAACCTGTAGCCTTCTGTGATGCATAACATGTCTCCCTCTGTTTTGTAGCTTATAGTTATACTACTAATATCACGCCTTGTCTATCTAGGATGTAATAAATGTCCCAAATTAATCACAATCCACTTTCAGTGACGTTGGTGCAAAATATGTATAATTTAATGTCCACGCTTTAATTTTAATTTTATGCGTAACCTAGCACTTAAATATTGAAATGTATTTTGGTGTTAAGTTTGAAAATTATCCATTAAAAGCACTTCGTTTACCAAGAAACAATTTTTCGTTGAACATCAGAATATACACTGCTACAATCACGAGCATTATTGGAGTAATTAAGTTTATACTTATATAAACTCGGTTTTAAAACAAAAATTCCAATTTTTTAATTATGTTTCCAGATTACAAATCAAGGAAATAAGGCCTGTGGGGTTAAGAAGGCGCGGAGAGAGCGTTTGTTCTTATTAAAAACAACATTTTGATGTGTGTGTGCTTGAACATAAAAGAGTGCTGTTTAAAATCAGCTTCTAATCTGTGCTTCGAATCTCTTAATTTTAGAACCGTATTAAAAATAGCGTAGTATTTCGTGTGTGCAATTAACATAGATACGCTAAAAAAAATATATGAAATTAGTCGAAGCATACATACCATTGCAATAATGGTCAATTTAAAGTACCATGGTAGAACCATTCATAATACGCGAACAATTTGCTGCTTCGTATATTTTAACATAATGGCTTTTAAAATATGCGGTAATTAGCCTCCCTGTTTGATAAGAGCGTGTTTATCGAATGCTGCTACAAAGCATAGTTATCATCGAATTATGTATATATTCCACACTAATGGAAAATACACTTAAAAGAAACTCGTCAATTAGTTAAAGAAGCAACCGTAGTTTATGAATGCAATGTGACTTTGAACCTCCATTAACAGCATTCCTGTTTTTGTTTGTCAAGTTAATGACTTAGTTATTTGTATGAATGATTTGAAACTTTCAGCTCGATTCCGATAGGTTTATTTTAATTAAATTTGCACATAAAAGTGTTAAAACAGAGATAAAAAGGTAAAGTTCAATATAAAATCGAGTTAGAATTTTGAGAGTAATCAGAGATTAAGATTTAATGCTTGCAAGAACACATGTAAACACTACTCCCCATACTATCCTTAAACGATGTTTACTGTTTATAGAGATAAGTCTGTCATGCCATATGTTAAATCCTGTAAAAAGTTTTAGCGTAAACAGATTTAATAATTGGTATTCAGCAAAGCTGAGACTTGACAGATAAAGGAGTAGAAAGGTGGAAACATGATTGAACGCACTCTGAAAACAGGAAATATTCTGTCCACTTCGATTTCAAGGCTGGTTCACACAAGTGCGTCTCCAAGTTTGCTGATAGTTTTAATAACAATGTCCATGGTAATCCTTATCGTCTGACAAGCAAGTAAGTAGGAGGAGTAATGAATTGAAGTGAGTCGTTACATATTAATTCACATCACAATGGCGAAAAAGTAGGAGTCTTAAATATCCTGACCCTTATACTTGTTCCCTGGTAATGAAGGACGGTTGGTGAATCACGTTAATTCTTCACTGCTCGCTGTTTGCTCGTTAGCCAATCCGCCAAAGATGCTATGCTCATTTTTACTTTCTCTACTACGTATAGTAAGTAGGGGAAGTATTGTATTCCACCCAAAAATTCGATACCGAGATTTCACAGGAAATACATGATTTGAGGTGCACTGAATACATATAAACCATTTTTGGAAACATGTCCACATGTGTGTCTGTGTGTGTGTGTGTGAACAGTATAACTCAGAAACGAACAGTCGGATAAACACCAAACTTGGTATTTAGGTTCAGTATCTTTCAGAGATGCGACACGAAGGTTTTAAAGAAAATCACCCACCCCAGATTACCCTTTACATGGAACATTTTTTGAAAATTTTAATTTTCTGAAAAATGGCTCTAACCATTTTGATTAAAATATCATATGTTTAAGATATTTTTAAGACAAATGAAATATATATCTCGAATTTTCTGGGAATGTCTCCAAAAGTATTCATTGTGAACGACTTTTGCATAACTGGTAAACCATAAGATATAGACAAAATTTTACTGCACAAAAATGTAGATCGCGTTAAAATACACAAATTATGTCATATACATTTTTTTTGTTGGGTGAGCCATTTTCGAGATATTGCTTGTTATTCCCTTAAATTTTCCAATACTTATACTTTTTCTCAAACGGAAATTTGTTATTCATTTTTTTTGTTCTGGTAATGCAAAGAGAATGGAATGCTCAACATAGCAACCAGCTCTTAAAATATTTGACTATCGCTTAAAGCCCACAAATTCCCCTTGCATCTACAAGAAAATTAGCAATAATATTAACATGAAGCATATGGAGAGTAAGCGTTTGTAAAAATAGTTTGTACAAGAGTAGAGAAAGCCATGTGAGTGTAACACATCAGATGTTTGTTGTACAAATAGGAGGGCAAAACTGTTTTCGAATACCACCAATGAAGTGAACGCATATAATGCATTGAATACTCGTAATACGTTAAATGTGGCGTAAACACGAAGCCATGGTCATATTTCAACTAGATCGTTCATTAATTGGATGTAGAAACAGAATCGTTAAAATACAAGGGTGCCTGGGCCACAAGTAATGTAAACCTTCCCGCACTAAAAACGCAGGTTCATATCTCGGCGATGACCTAGCTATTTCAAACCAGAAAGTGTTTGTATACCATACAATTGCATTAATTGCATTTCTAGCAATGACACAAGCTCTTGTTAAACGTGTTGCTGTTTCTCCGCTTATTTCACAGTGCTATGCGGAGCATCAAGCAGGCAGTATTTGTCGTGTTCTATAGTTTACTGCGAGGAGGTGAGGGAAATTTTATCGAGAAAGAGGACAGTTTGCTGCAAATAAAAAGTACAGGTCACCCGCGTTTCTCTGCAGAGAATGAGAGAATCAAGACTTGTATCTCTCGACGGGGGTCGAAAGAGGTCCAATTTGAACGGTCGCTGTGTACAGAGTTGCATCTTTATTCCTTGATACTAACGGGAGAGCCAAGAAACTACGAACCGGCTGCGCGTTGTTTTTCCACTGGTCGTGTGGAAACATGATAACGCACTGCTGCTATAAACAAGGTCAAGCTGTTGATGTGGTTTTGCTCTGCAGTGTGAAGTGCAGTATTGAGTTGACGGTGATGTGATGCAGTTCAGTTATTACGAGTTATTTATTATTTTGTCCTGTACTTAGTCACGAAGTATATAATGACTCAGTGTATGTTTTCTGCTGCACAGTGTGTATTTATTTATGATTCGTATGTGTTAACTCAGTCAGCTCGTTAAGTGAAAGTACGATTTGCAGAAAGATTTCCAGGTGTAAAAGTTCCAGGGCGTACAACAATCCATGAACTTTACAATAAATTTCAGGCCACAGGAAGTGTTCAGACTAAGAAATCTAAAAGACGGCGTACGGTTCTTACCGAAGAAACATTAGACGACATCGGCCATTGTTTGGAGAACTCCCCCCAAAAATCACTTAGACATCTTTCACAACAGGCCTGAATTTCTTATGCTCTGCGCTAAGACTTACCAAATTGCTGAAGTTAAAACCATATGCATGTGGCACATGCTCTCCAGCCAGGTGATCCTGTAATTAGGCGTAAATTTTGTAAGTGGAGTCTCAAAACGGTACACAATGGCGAAGTGGGCCAATAGTTAATATTATTCAGGGACGAATCTTGGTTTCACCTTCATGGTTATGTTTACACAAAATAATCATTATTGGAGCTCTGACAACCTAATATAGTTCATGAAGCACCCCTTTATGACGAAAATATTGGTGTATGGTGCGCCATGAGCAGAGAAAGAGTTGTAGGGCCAATTCTTTTCGAGTCAATAGGTGACGCCCGTACATACGTGAATACAATTATGGCCCCCCTTTTTTTAGAGAATTAACAGGCAGGGAGCGTGATTTTTGCCTTTTTTCAACAAGACTCTGCAACAGGTCATACGGGCAATATTTCGATGAGAACAATTGAAAGTGTGTTTGAGGACAGAATTATTACTAGAGATCTGTGGCCCCCTCGGTCCCCCGACTTAACCTCCTGCAATTTCTATCTCTGGGGTAACTTAAAACAAAGTGTACAAGACAAATCCACACACCCTGCAAGAATTAAAACAAAATTTCCGCCAGGAAATTGCTAGCACTTCTCAACGTGAACTACGGCGAGTGATTGATCTTTTCCTAAAGAGGTGCCAAAATGTGTGGACAACGACGGTGGCCAGTTTCAGCATCTTCTTTCATAAAGTTTTAAAAGTAGTTTTAAAATGTTGTATAGTTTCATCCACGCCTTTCTATGATGGCGGTAGACGGCAACGAGTGCCGAGACGCGGACAGGAAAAACATCGCGCTGCCGGTTCGTAGTTTTTTGGCTCTCTCTGTAGTATGTCGCAGTAATCTGTTCGTGTTATCTTTTTTACTTGGCGCCTGTTATTGTTTTACTATTTTGAATTTTGGGTTCTTTGTCCTCCGGCTAGCTATTATTACTCAGTCGAGCAAATATCTCTGAACAGGGCGTGTAAACGGAAAGGAGTTGTTACTAAAAGATAACACTGATAAAAGAATTTATTTTTACACTTTTATTGCCGTCACACTTAATTAAGCTCCATCTTTAATCTTGATACACGCGTGACTGAAACTGTTATATTTCCGAATGTAATTACTGTCATAATAGTTGTCGCGTACCTACTTCACATTTTGTAACTAACTTTACGACGCGAGAGATTCTGTAGAACTGCATAATGTGTACCTCGCGAGAGATTGCTGAGAACTGCGCGATGTGTACCTTGTGAATGATTCTGTAGAACTGTGCACGTTTACCTCGTGAATGATTCTGTAGAACTACGTAATGTGTACCTCGTGAGAGATTCTGTAGAACTGCGTAATGTGTACCTCGCGAATGATTCTTTTGAACTGCGTGACGTTTACCTCGTGAATGATTCTGTAGAACTGCGCGATACTTGCTTTTGGCTCAAGAATTTATACTCCCTCACCCCGATATGCCTAAACATTATAATAGAGCTGCTATTGGTTACTAAATCGCGCCAACATTAGTGTCTGTTTTGTAAGCCAATCATAATTACTAAAACATATGCTCTAGGGAAGATATTCCCTCCATTTCTAAAGAAAGGCACGCTACCCTGACGTCATTTGTTTGTCTCTTCTAAGTGATAAACAACTCATCCCATCGCTTCATTGTTACCCACTTCTATTGTCAGTTTCAGTGAGGCCGTGTAAACTTATTTCCTAACAATGCTTATAGCTAACAAACATCTAAAATCATTGTCATACAATGATGTTAATTTACACTACAATCACTCTGTCATTCACAGTGTTGATATAAAATACTGCCTCAAGTACACGGACGCTAACCATAGTAAGGATGCCGGCATTCGGTGTAGGCGTGCGGCTATTAAGTAAGAGCTAACCAACGTCCACGTAATTGACAGGTTGGCATTTGCGGAACCGTATGAGAACTTCGATTGGAGAGAGAGAGAAGTCATTTCCTCGGACAAAGTTACATCCAGTAATACAAGTTCCGCTTCTACTGTGTGTATTTACAAGTAGAGGGGGACTCGCTACAACATACGCTATCTGGCTACCAGAGTAAAAAGTGGTCAAATGAACGTTCTGTTTGGGCGTGGATATCTCAGGACGGGTCGGGTATGTTGGGACGTTTTCACGGAAGTTTGAATGATGAAACCTATAAATTGAAATCTTGGAATAGCTGTTCTTCCACTTGACCGAGAGCGTTATCCAGAAGGACTTATTACATTCCAATGACACAACCATTCGGTTCATAGATCGATCAGGGTTCAAAATTGATTTTCGGAGCACACGGACCTATTTCGACAACTATCACCACCTGCAAATTCACAAGATTGTACCACGTTTGGACGAAAATCAATAAGTTTTTTTTAATGTCCTAGCTTCACTAATGCTGCACAACTCTGGTGTTCTACAGAACACCCTCATGAACGACTAGTAGAGATAATCACTGTATTAGGAAGCTGGTTGATTCCATGCCCTGCAGATTGAAGGTGGTGATATAAACTAACAATGAACACACAATGTATTTAACAATTTATTTCTTTTTCTCCTCGTTTTATTACTTTTGCCCACACTTAAGCGACCGGAGTTTAGGTCGCTATTTATAATTAAGTGTTTTCGATTTTGTTTTCTATTTTGGGAAAGCACCAGGTGAATAACTCGCATATCATAGAGCAAATACGACTATAGTGTAATAAAACAAATTACGCAAATATACATGGATCGCCGTGTTTGGTCCATCTCTCCGAATAGCACACTGTACCTCAAAGCCAAAACGGTTGCACTAAGTTACTCCTGCCATGGAGAGAGCCTCATTATATTTATTGAGTTATGTAACCAAATTTTCAAGTCAAAGGTTTGGTTTTCTTTTCTAGTATTTACCTACGAATGTTTGCGAAAAAGCGTTCTTTGAATTACTGCCCGTAGTTATTTCATATTATAACGTATTACATTGTGCCTTACCTGGATGTACGAGGAGTGTTCTTAAAGTACATACCGATAATTTTTTAAAAAATAAGAATATTTTCTAAATACTTTATTATCATTCATTACCACACACCTTGCATTAATTCTCCACGCAGTCACCACCGATTCTCAGGTGCTTGTCGTAACGGGAACCCAGTTTTTGTATACCTTCTCAAAGAATGATACCGCGTGATGAAAGCCATGACTGCACTTCTTGTTTCACAACATAATCGACGTCGAAATGTTTTCCACCAAGGAATTTATTTAGATGAAGAAGCAGATGAAAATCGTTTGGTACTAAATCCGGATTGTACGGAGGGTGGTTGGATTGTTCCCAACCAAATGATGCGGTCAGATCTTCAGTTTGTTTGGCTGTGCGTGGAATGCTTTTGGTTGTCATGAATCAAAAGCATTCCACGTGAAGTATTCCACGCTTTTTGTTCGTATTGCACGTTCGCAGTGACTCACAATAGACGTATTGTTGATTGTCGCATTCTTGGGCAAGAATTCAACCAGCAAAACACCTTGTTTGTCCCAGAAAACCGCGCGCATGATCTTGGGAGTGGATATCGCCCGTTTGAACTTCCTCTTCAAGGGGATGTTGTATGCCTCCACTGTATGGATTGTCGCTTTGATTCAGGAGTGATGTGAAACATCCAAGTCTCACCACCTGTAACGATTGCCTTCCTCAGCATATCGCGTGAGAAAAGCCAGTGCAGCAGCAGATCGCTTGTTCTTGTGCTCATCAGTAAGAGTTTTGGGCACACATCTTTAGCACAATTTCCGATATCCTAAGGGTTTTGTCACAATGTTGTAGAGGACTGACTTTCATATTTGCGGAGAATACGAAGACAACACGTATGTTGAAACGTCTGTCCTCGCGAATGTTTTCCTCCACAGCTTCCACCAAATATTCTGATCACAGACGGTCGGTCGCTGCGCGGCTCATCATGCACATTTTCACGATCGTCGTTAAACTGTCTAGCCCACTTCCTCAATCATTCCATTACTCATTGTTGTTTCCCCATAAAACTCACAATCGGCGATAAATGTTTGGTGACGTAACATTTCTCGCATTCAAAAAACGAATCACTGATCTGACTTCATAGTTGGCGGTTCGCCCCATTGTTTTGAATATTTCGGAACGCTCTAACAACAGGAAAACGCAAATTGACGTTCGCTCACAGCTGCGTTTGGTTTCCTAATGAAGGAAAAAGTGATCGCGCATGCTCAAAATCGCGACTGCAGCACTAAAATATTAAAACGGTACTTACTTTAAAAATAGGCCTCATATTTAAGCTCTTTGCACTTCATATATTTCCGTGAGATCGAAGCGCTACTTAGAAATTGCAGCAGCTTTTTCCACACTGCACAATGCGTAAAGGAGTTTTCTTGTTAATTTCTCATTCTAACTGATGTACGAGGGCTGATCAATAAAGACTGAGATTGATTTTTTCCTGTAGCTTTCTTGAGAGTTTCCTGTCTCTATCATGAATATTTGAAAAGAGCGGGGTTTCATGTATAATGTCCATAGGCGGCAGCACTCTCGTATCGGTAGGTTGGTAGTAATGCTGTATATTGTTGACCCTAGTTGAATTTCGCATACCACAAAATGAAGGTGTGACAAGAGGAGCAATAAAATTTTATTTTCGTTAAATCATACAGCCTCTGAAACTTTGGAAAAGCTGAAGCAAGCATACGGTGAAGATGCACTACCTCGTGCAACAGTGTTTAGGTGGTTCAAAGACTTCAAAGTAGAGCGAGTCCTCTGTGCTAAGCAAGGTGGGCCTGGTTGCTTTGGCTTCTGCTATGACTGAAGTCAACATCAACACAGCTGCTGTGATTGTTGTTCCCACTCACACCACTGTTACAGCAGCGTACTACAGTCAGTATTGGCTACACCGAGGAAGCACATTGCAAGGAAACATCCAGAACTTATCACAACAACGTGCGGCCTCACGTTGCAAATCAAGTCCAGGAAATTTTGGCTAAATTCAGCATTACCTGTGTGCCGCATCTGCCTTATAGCCCCAATCTTTTCCTCTGAGATTTCTTTTTTTCCGATCACTAAAGGCAAAGCTCCAGGGCATTCAATTTGAGAGCACTGAAGCAGTGCTGAAGAAAAGTGAGGCGATTCTCAAAGACCTGACAAAGAATGGCCTGTACCATGTGTTCGAGGACTGGCAGAGACGCTATAAAAAGTGCATTCAAGTAGGAGAGGACTACTTTGAAAAGGACCATGTCAACATTGAAATGGAGTAATAAATATCTGTGATCAAAAATTAGTCTGTCTTTATTGATCAGCCCTCGTAGAAGCTCCATTGTTACAGTTTATAATTTAAACTAGGGTTTCACTTAATTGTTTAAATTTTTCATTTGTTTAAAAGACAATACCTTAATTTAAAAAAAATCTGCTGTATTCTCATGACTTTCTCTATCCATTCTTCTACGAACTATTGGTCGTTCTCCGTGGTGTAGTGGTTACCATGCTAGCCTCTAGTTTCCGAGGTCGCGGGTTCAAATCCGTCGGAGGGCGATGGAGTTTTTCGGGGAAAAAATCCTTAGCATGGCTTCCTTTGGATTGGAAGTGAAGCCTGTGGTGCCGCGTCATATATTTACGTCACGTAAAAGAGCCTCAAGCCTGATAAAGAGGCCTCTAAGCAAAATTACCGGTATAGAATAGGGCGCTAGGGACTATAGTAGTTAAAGAGCGTCCATAAATAATAAAAAAAAAATTTGAATTTTATGAATTATTATTAAAAGAATGTATTTTTCTCCCTACTTCTTGTTAATCGACATAAATGCTTCCAAACTAGTTTTATTACATGTTTCATTGTAAGTACAAAGGGAAATATAAGAGACTTAAGCAGAGTCAAACCTCTGCTCGACCACAAGAAACAGAGGAATAGCGACTTAACACTTGTAAAAGTATGAAATATCTGAAAATTGAAACCAAACACACAGAATACATATTTCGGAAATTGTTAATGTCACAACTTATTTAATTATTTAATATAAAATGTGCGTTTTAACGGCTCTATAGTTTTTGTCTATTTTTTACGGTTTATCAGATGTATATACAAAATTAAACATCATTCAAATGAAGAGGAGTCGCTGGATATTCGACGGAAACTGAACAGTAAAACTGTGTTTGCTATGCAAAAATCTTAAATGTGTGATATTTTAATCAAAGCTGTTAGAGCCATTTTTTAGAAAATAATAAAAAGTAACGAAACATTTTCAAATGCATGGTAGCTTTGGGTGGTGGAATTTTCTTGAAGATTTTGTAGTCACATCCTTAGAAGAATCTGGGCATAACCAAGTTATGCTACTCAGTCGCGTGCACATACACACGATCTTTTTCTAAACAAAGTGTTTTTATGTTGGATTCAGGGGACCTCAAAACTTGCATTTCCGGTGAAATGTCTATTGAAATTTAGGATGGAGCGCCCAAAATACTTCTCCTGTGAGGCTTTGGCTTACAGGAAATATATAGCTTTTGGGGAAATGCTTTTAAAAACAGAAGAACTTGAAACAATATGCGTTATGAGTCTGTGGTTCCTTGGTAAAGGGTACAGGCATAAATTGACTTTGAAACGATAAAGGTAGCACAATAATCCCAAGGATGAAGCACGTCCGGAGCAATGACGGAATTCTGTACCGTAGGTATAACACAAGACACGACCTCCTCTTAGTATAGGTAAGTAAGTAATAGAGAAATTCAAGGAATCTCAAAACGTGTATTTTCGGTGAAATCTTGATATCTAATTACTTTCTCTACTGCGTATACTAAGAAGGGCAAGTATTGTATTCCACCCAAAAATTCGATACCGAGATTTCATCGGAAATACATGTTTTGAGACCCCCTGAATCCAAAAAAAGCATTTTTTGAAACATGTCCGTCTGTGTGTGTGTCTGTGAACAGCGTAACTCAGAAACGAACAGTCGGATAAACACCAAACTTGGTATTTAGGTTCAGTATCTTCCAGAGATGCGACACAAAGGTTTTAAAGAAAATCCCCAACACCTGATTACCCTTTACATGGAACATTTTTCGAAAATTTTAAATTTCTCAAAAATGGCTCTAACGATTCTGATTAAAATATCTATATTTAAGATACTTTCATTACAAACTGTATATCATGAATTTTCTGGGAATGTCTCCAAAAGTATTCTTCATTGTGAACGACTTTTGCATAACTGGTAAACCATAAGAGATAGACTAAATTTTACTACTCAAAAATGTAGATCGCGTTAAAATACACAATTTATGTCATACATTTTTGTTGTTGAGTGAACCATTTTCGAGATATTGCTTGTTATTCCCTTAAATTTTCCAATACTTTTACTTTTTCTCAAATGGGAATTCGTTATTCATTTTTTTGTCCTGGTAATGCAAACAGAATGGAATACTCGACATAGCAACGAGCTCTTAAAATATTTGACTATCGCTTAAAGCCTACCAATTTCCCTTGCACTTACAAAAAATTAGCAATAAGGTTAACATCTCGATATCTCGATTAACATGAAGCATACGGAGAAAAAGCGTTTGTAAAAATAGTTTGTACAAGAGTAGAGAAAGTCATGTGAGTGTGACACATCAGAATTTTGTTACATGTTTATTAAACTTAAGTACAGATTGGTGAAAGATAAGAACAAATTGTTGCACACATTCAAATGTTGTTCCACTCAAAATTAGAGTCCCTGAATTAAATTACTGACTCTTATAACGAAATCACATTAATCACATTTAATGCAAATGACGCAAAACCCAATGAAAGCGGAATAATGATCTTTCATTACATAGCGACGATGTCCTCATTTGGAAAGGTCGTGACGTGTATTCGTCGGCTGGCTGCCGTATCAGTTTGTAAGCTCTCCACATTGATCTTGCCTGCCCGAAACAAAGGCTAAGCTTTTGTTAAACTTACCAAAAGCTTTAAGATGACTTTGTCTAAAGTCTTACGCAACTTTCCCGATTTCTGAGAACGGATAACATATCCTCTTCGTACGAGGTCAAACCGAGTTATCACTAAATAGACTGCACGGGAAACTGCGTAAAAGGCGTGTTAGATAAGAACTGTGGCTGTTTTGTTATCTGTCGTCAAGAGCCACTCTTTTCATTACGGCTAGATACTATTTAAAGTGCTACTGGACTACCAAGGTTATATACAAGATTAATTTTGGTTCTTTATAAGCATATCTAACTTGAACTGCCATCCACAGCATTCTGAACAACGGCTTTGTTCGTAGCCGCACATTAAAGGCCATTTGATTACGGGTAAATATTTGAACTCGCTCTTCAAACACTTTTCAGTGCCTCTCCAACTGGGCAGTAACCAAGATAACCATAACAAAAATCTGATGTGTTACACTCACATGACATTCTCTACTCTTGTACAAACTATTTTTACAAACGCTTATTCTCCATCTACTTCATGTTAATCGAGATGAACATTTGCACACTCTATCTTATTGTTAATTTTCTTGTAGATGCAAGGGGAATTGATAGACTTTAAGCGAGAGTCAAATATTTTAAGAGCTTGTTGCTATGTGGAGTACTCCATTCTCTTTGCATTACTAGGACAAAAAAAAATACAGCATTTTTGGAAACATGTCCGTGTGTGTCTTGTGTGTTTGACTGTGAACAGCAAAAATCAAAAACGAAATGTCGGATAAACGCCAAACCTGGCATTTTGGTTCAATGTGTTCTAGGGATGCGTCATGAAAGTTTTCAATCCCCCCATCCCAAACCAGCCCTTACATGGAATATTTTTCGAAAATTTTTATTTTCTCAAAAACGGCTCTAACGATTTTGATTAAAGTATCATATGTTTAAGACATTTTTATGGCAAATAAAATGCATATCTTGAATTTTCTGGGGATGTTCCCAAAAGTCCTTCATTCTGAACGACTTTTGCATAACTGGTAAACCGCAAGAGATAAACAAAATTTTACTACATAAACATGTAGATCTCGTTAAAACACACAATATATGTCATAAACACGTTTTTTGTAAAGTGACCATTTTAGAGAAATTGCTTGTTATTTCTTTGAATTTTCCAATGCTTACTTTTTCTCAACTGAGATTTCGTTGTCTTGACATGCAAAGAGAATTGCACTTTACACATAGCACCAGTTCTAAAATATTTGAATATCGCTTAAGGCGTACTATGTTCCCCTTGTTTTGTATTTGCAATGGTAATATAGAAATACTTGCCTTTAAGCATAGACATATCTCTTAATAGCTTGTTGTTATGTGCAGCACCATTCTCTTTGCCACAGATTAATACTCTTTGCATATCCAAGACAAGAAAATGAATAACGAATTCCCATTTGAGAAAATAAGTATTGAAAAAATTAAGGGAATAACAAGCAATATCTCGAAAATGGTTCACTCAACAAAAAAAATGTATATGACATAAATTGTGTATTTTAACGAGATCTACATTTTTTTCTGTAGTAAAATTTTGTCTATCTCTTATGGTTTACCAGTTATGCAAAAGTCATTCACAATAAAGAATACGTTTCCAGACATTCCCAGAAATTCAAGATATACATTTTATTTGCCATAAAATGTCTTAAACATATAATACTTTAATCAAAATCGTTAGAGTTTTGAGAAAATAAATATTTTCGAAAAATGTTCCATGTAAAGGGTAATCTGGGGTGGGGGATTTTCTTGAAAACCTTCGTGTCGCATCTCTGGAAGATACTGAACCTAAATACCAAGTTTGGTGTTTATCCGACTGTTTGTTTCTGAGTTAAGCTGTTCACAGACACACACACACGGACATGTTTCCAAAAATACTTTGTTTGGATTCGGGCGGCCTCAAAACATGTATTTCCGTGAAATCTCGGTATCGAATTTTTGATTAGATTGCAATACTCCCCCTACTTACTATACGTAGTAGAGAAAGTAAAAATAGCCTGAAAACCATGGAGAAGGCTCCGTGGTAACGTGTGAGACTCGCAGTCAGAAGCTCCCGGGTTCGATTCCGTCCAAACTGACCATGGAGGTTCTGGTTTTCCCGAAGCGAATGCTGAGGTAGTTTCTCATCTCCCATGATTTCCTTTCCATCACTTCCCCTTCATTCCGTTTCCTTTTAATCTTTCAGACGCGCTGCTAGGTTTCGTGGCATATGGCGATGCCGGACAGATGGCTCGTATGCTTGCTTAAAGAGTACTCTTTGGGGCCACTTGGTCGAAGGGTCGTTCATTTCCCTCTCTAGGCAGCTCCAGCAGTGAGACACCTCTTCGAACCTGGAAGTATTAGGGACTTCTGTGCGTCTCTGTGGCCTGTCTGCCTGCGGTATATATGTATGTATGTATGTATGTATTTATTCTGCAATTGGGTACTTCCCGGTGGCAGAATTAAACCGTACAAAATTTACATCACCATGACTAGCTTACAATAATAATAATAATAAACAAGACTAAGAATACAAAATGATTAATTTTAAATATTAACAAAGCTTTTAAAATCCCTAATTACTGAACCATTTATAATTTACTTAACTATTCACAATTACTTAACTATTCACAATTACTTCACTATTCACAATTTACTTAACTATTCACAATTTACTTAACTATTCACAATTTACTTAACTATTCACAATTTACTTAACTATTCACAATTTACTTAACTATTCACAATTTACTTAACTATTCACAATTTACTTAACTATTCACAATTTACTTAACTATTCACAATTTACTTAACTATTCTCAATTTACTTAACTATCTACAAAGTACTTAACAATTTACAAAGTACGTAACTATTTTCGAGGTACTTAACTATTTACAATTGGTCCTTATATTTAGTTACCAGTATTTTCAACCTGGTAGTGTCAACTTTAATAGTATAGTTTGTGAAATGAGTACACTAGTTAATTAACCAACATTTATTCTGCTAATATTATTTCTGAACTGCTTTAAGGTCAGAGGACAGCCCTGAAAGGCTGCTACAGGCAATTCATTCCATTCCTCAATGGTTCTATTAACAAAAGAAAATTTTCCCACGTCGGTTCTGCACTTTCTACCCCTAATTTTAAACAGATGATCGTTTCGACCGTAGTGTGCTGGATTCTCTAACCTTTCTCTAACATCCGCCCAAGCATTTGAACCAGTATAAGCTTTAAATAACGCAACTAATCTATGTTTTTTAAGCCTAACTTTTAGCGGTTCCCATTCATTCTCTTCACCTTTTGTAAACCCAAAATCTTTACCTCTCCTTATGAATTTTATAGCCCTTCTCTGCACTTTTTCTAAGGAATCAATCTGATTGACTCTGTATGGGTCCCAACATGCTACTCCATATTCCATAACCGGCCGCACTAAAGATTTGTAGGCTAGTTCCCTGGTCTTTGCGCTCCCCTTTTTCAGTATTCTCATTACGAAATGCAATGCTTTCCACGCTTTCCTAGATGTACTATTTATCTGTTCCCCCCCCCCATCCAGCATTACTTGACAAGCACACTCCCAAATATTTGCAGCTGTCCACCTGTGGAATTGGTTCCCCGCCCATTTGATAGTTATGTATAATCTTCCCCTTAGTTCTGCTAAAAACAATGGACTTACTTTTCCCAGCATTAATTGTCATTTTGTTTGCTTCGGCCCACCACCTGATTTCATTTAGGTCGTCCTGAAGAGCAGTCTCATGCATGGAATTCCTAATCTTATTGTAAATAATACAATCGTCTGCGAACAGTCTTATCTGGCATTTAATGTTTATATGGATATCATTAACAAAGATAAGAAACAGTAACGGGCCCAGTACCGAGCCTTGGGGCATGCCCGAACTTACGGTCCCCCCTTCTGACAGTTCTCTACCTACTCTTACTCTTTGCGTCCTCCCTTTCAAAAATTGTTCTACCCACAATACAACGCGATTATCAAGTCCCGCATTTGCTAGTTTCCGGATGAGTAAACTATGTGGCACTACGTCAAAAGCTTTAGAAAAATCTATCACCACTGCATCAGTCCTTCCCCCTGCATCCACCTCATCTGCCAAATCTTGAATTAATGAAGTTGTTTGACTTTCACATGAATACCCGGATCTAAACCCATGTTGCGCTTTGTTGAACCACTGTTTGTTTTCTAAATCCTCCCGTATGTATTCTGCAATTAGATGCTCCATTACTTTACACACTAGCGACGTTAGGCTAACAGGCCGATAATTATTTATTTCTGTTTTATTACCCCCTTTGTATATTGGAACTACAATAGCGGATTTCCAGTCTTCCGGTAGTGCACGGTTGTTAATTGACATGTTAAACAATAGCATTAGGTAGGGAATCATGGCTTCTCCCCCTATTTTTAATATTTCAGTAGGTACGTTGTCCGGCCCTCTTGATTTTCGATTCTGTAGCATCTTGATCCTTTTACGTAATTTTGGCGCCATTATTTGAAAAAGCGATTCTCCACCACTCCTATTTTCCCATTCAGGACTATCATCCATTTGATGAAAGACCGATACAAAGTGTGCATTTAATATGTTCGCCTTTTCCTTATCATTTATTACGGCAGTCCCGTTAACTTTGAAATCTGGTATGCCTTCTTTATTACCCCTGCGTCTCCTCACATAATTGTAAAATGCTTTCCATCCATCACTTTCCTTATTTAAAATTTGTTCTAAAAACCGCTCCTGCGCTTGCAACTTTTCGTTTTGTAAATTCTTGGTTAATTCTTTAAATTTAATAAAATGCCATTCTGATTTCCTCCTTTTATGATACGCGCGCCTTGTTTTCCTTTTAAGTGACCTAAT
Source organism: Deroplatys truncata (assembly GCA_030765065.1). Classification (NCBI taxonomy): domain Eukaryota; kingdom Metazoa; phylum Arthropoda; class Insecta; order Mantodea; family Mantidae; genus Deroplatys; species Deroplatys truncata. The sequence goes on along the minus strand of CM060977.1, from coordinate 152,144,618 downwards.
ACGTTTTGTATAAAATTCTGGATCAGCGTTATTTTTCATAATTTAAAAGGTACATGTTTCATAATTGCTTCCGAAGTAAGTGTTTTGAAACTAGCCCAGGCTTCATTTACACTAGTGGCAGATTTTACGAAAGACCAATATTGCTCGCGTAGAAAATTCTGAATAGCAGCCCCGTCCGCTTTCTGGAAATTCCAGCTAATTGATGTTTGTTCTAATTCAAACCGGTTTAATCGTCCCCCCCCAGTTTACTTCTAATTGCACACAATGGTGGTCACTGATACCTGGCAAGACCTCACATTCAGCAAACAAAGACTGAGGCCTGCATAAAAATACATCTAGTAAGGCTGATTGCCGAGTACTTGTGTTAACGACTTGCAACAAACCCTGTTCCCAAACCAGAAAATTAACAAGATTTTGGTCTTCGCCTCCTATTAACTGACCCACCTGTGGAGTTCCCTAATTTTATCCCATCCCCCAGGAGAATAGTAGTTACCATGCATCTATGTGGGTGTTGTAGGTGGCGAGGTGTTCTCCTCCCCCATAACACTCTGAAAAATAGGATTTTAATGATCATATAAGACTCCTCTGAAATTCCTAATGAAGAAAGCTGATAAGAGTTCCGCTGCGTCCCTTGCTGCTTGTATAATCGCGTTGTTGCAATCCTGCCATTATAAACAGGTTGTTACTGTATTCAACATTAGTATTAGGCTTAACGTTTATTTATTCCCCCATGAAAAGCATCTTAATTAAGCGTTTTTAAATTATTTTCGGTAGTCAATCACTTTTAGAAAATTAATTCTCAACTGCAGGGGCAGCATAAGCTTTAGAATGAAGTATAAAAGTTCCATAAACATCGCAGTTTTCTTGACAATTTCCCAACAGGTTCATATTAAAAATATCGATTTTCATACTTCTGAAGAAATGTGGAATAATAGCCTCAGGCCGAGAGCTATTTAAGAATTTAAGCTATGTAAACAAAGGCCAAGTTGCCCTGTTTCTTTAAACAAGGACAAGAAATGGGAGCCTTTTGCTTCAGATTTGTTTCCAATCAATGTTCCCTTATTGATTAATTTTGATCGAAAGTAACTTCCATATACAATGCCTGTGTAATATACCTTCTACAACCGGCAACAGTGCGTAATGATAAGTATGGTCTATAAATATGTAAATGAGAGGCATAATAATTTGATATCCTTTAAATTTTATGTATCGGGTTTGCTGCCGTTTCTGATTTGTGTCTTTTAAGGACACCCATCTGTAAAATTTCTAAACTCCACAATTTCGGGTCCACTCATTCGAAATTTTAAAAAAAAGATCAGGGTTAAATGTTTAATAAATTATACCAATTTTCATGTATATTTTAAAATCAGTTCCCGGGATATTGATTTCTTTATTATTTCTTTACTTTTTTGAGAAATTGCTCTACACGACGCAATATTTCTTTTTAAAAAATGTATGCTATAATTAAACTCTATAATGTTATATTAAAACTGTAAAGATGAAATTTTAATTATCTTACTATTTTTGGAAGAACTAAAATTGTTAAATATGATACTCCAATTGTTTTACTTAAAGATTTATACAATATGAGTATTATTATTTAATAACACCGCAACTATATACGTAAAGAAAACTTTATCTCGTTTTTATCCTATTATTTATAAGGAGAAAACGTTTCATTTATTTATACCGAATAGTACCTACATAGTGTGGAGCAATTTGAAAACGAGAATGTGTCGACAAATGAAAACGCTAGAAAAGAGAGCTTAAACGTGATAACGGCAAAACAACACCTGTTTCTGACATTATGTCGTTTGAAAAGAATTTAACACATGTAGAAGCCCTCCTTCGTCTTTTTTTTTTTTTTGTTCCTCTAGGGCTAATTTAGTATTTGACGATTCCTGTGGCCTCTCTTGATTGGTTTGTTGGAAAATTTATATTTTTTACTATTTTATAGGAAGCTAGGCTTACAGGCAGGCGCTATATGATATGCTTTAAAAGGTCACACAGCTAGACAAAAGCTACATAGAACTTAAGTAGAAGATTTGTAGTGTTTAATAACACTAAAATCCATATTTTCCTAAATGTCAGAAATTTTTGGCGTTTTTCCACATATGGTTATCCTAAGCTTCCGCCGGGCGATTGGGAAGCTGCATTGTCGCGATATTTTCACGCGAGATAGCGTACTAGTCGTTCGGCGAGCAGGTACTAGCTATAGCGTCTTAACGCACAGTTGAATTGGATACGTGTCCCACGGGTTAGCCATACAAGTTATTTTCATTCGGACAACAATAACCGCTGGAGTGATCTCGCCATGGATAGAGTGTCATTAAGTAAACTATCAGCAGCCAAACAGCGAGTTGGTTACGAGTCTTCCAACTGGGTGCCTTCTGTGTTTTACCTGGGTAAGCTAAGCTGTTTTCTGTTTTGTATAACTTTCTGTGGCGCAATTTATTCGGCTCTGATCGCTGTTATTTCCGTGTACTTATTTCTTTAAACCATTCTGTGTTCAAGCGGGGAACAACTTATATTGGCAAACTTTAATCAATTATAATTTCTTGTAGAATTGGGCCGCTTAATGGAACTTGTGTAGTGTGGATTCATGCACGTGAAAAAGGGGCATAACGTTTAAATTTTGTTTTGCCTGTTAGTAAAGATATAATCAGCGGTTTTTATCTTAGTATATCCTATTTCCCATTTTATGTTCGCAAAGCGTAGCCCAGGGTTGAGGGTCCTAAGCCGCAAAGCGTAGCCGAGGCCGAAACTGCGGAACGAGACAAGGTGTAGCTATAGGACCTGTGAGGCTAAACCCCAATGAAGAACTATGACACTTTACTTACTTGGTGGGATTGATACGTAGGCAATGAGTATGTTCGAATAAGAACTAAACATATATTATTTTCGCTGATTTCGCTAGTTCTCATGGGTTGGCACTTTTTCCACGCATGCGCAGTAGTAACAAAATGGAGTAGGTGTTGTCATTTAGCAATATATTTCGCACATAAAGTGTCGGGGGGGGGGGGGAGTGAGCCATAGACTTTGACTGTTAACAACTCCTTTTGAAGTGTGTAATATATGCATTTTCATTCTATTAGTCATTTTTCAATTACAAGATATTTAAGGAAAGCTACCAAATTTTGCTTTCACGATTAGTAATTTTAATTGGGCTTCGTGGATGTATGCATGTGAAGGAATGATTATTTCAGGAACTATTAGTTCAAAATGGAGATTATATAAGCATTTCTGAAAACGTTTCAAACCTTTTATGCGTTAATGCTATGATGCAATACGTCAATTATGTGTATCTCGTTTGAAAGTGTGATATCACATCAAAGCGGACTTCTATGCATTATAATTAATTTAATACATTTTCGAATAAGATTTCTACTCCGTAACAATCATTTTGAAATATATATATAGGTACATATGCATCTTTCATGTGATTTATTGGGATATATCGCCTTCCTCTAGTACGACTTGTTTTATCGTGCCTATTAACAGACTGGGTAGTGGCAACTCCATCACTTCTGTATAAGGTTGAATGGGGTTCAGCCAGAAATTTATGTCAAATGCTATTAGAGTATGCACTTAAGCAACAAAATTTCAGGGGTGATAAAAATTCTCTAGTAATAGCAATGTAAATGAAGTGAAGGATAATTGGAAAATCCGAAAGTTCGTGTTGATATATTATAGAAAAACTTGATTTACAGTGCACAGATGTTTTAGGGTTAAGGCCAGATGTTGGGGAAACGCCCCACTTTCAATAAAAACAGTATTTGCACTTTCTCTACTACGTACAGTAAGATTTCACCGGAAATACATGTTTTGAGGCCTCCTGAATAAAAAAAACGTATTTTTGGAAACACGTCCGTGTGTAAGTGTCTTTGAACAGCATGACTCAAACGAACAGTCGGATAAACACCAAAATTGGTATTTAAGTCAGCATCTTCCAGAATGCGAAACGAAGGTTTTCAAGAATATCCCCCCATCCCAGATTACCCTTTACATGGAACATTTTTCGAAAATTTTAATTTTCTCAAAAATGGCTAACGATTTTGATTAAAATATCATATATTTAAGATGCTTTTATGAAAAATAAAATGTACATCTTGAATTTTCTGGGAATGTCTCCAAAAGTATTCTTCATTGTGAACAACTTTTGCATAACTGGTAAATCATAAGATACAGACAAAATTTTACTACACAAAAAAATGTAGATCGCGTTCAAATACACAATTTATGACATATACATTTTTTTGTTGAGTGAACCATTTTCGAGATATTGCTCGCTATTCCCTTAAATTTTTCAATACTTATTTTCTCAAATGGGAATTCGTTATTCATTTTTTTTGTCTTGGATATGCAAAGAGTATTAATATGTGGCAAAGAGAATGGTGCTGCACCTAGCAACCAGTTATTAAGATATATGTCGATGCTTAAAGGCTACTGTATTTCTATATTGCCCTTGCAAATACAAAACAAGGGGAACATAGTACGCCTTAAATGATAGTCAAATATTTTTAGAACTGGTCGCTATGTGTAAAATGTAATTCTCTTTGCATGTCAAAAGATCGTTTCTGCAAATGTTTATCTCGATTAATATGAAATAGATGGAGAATAAGAGTAGAGAAAGCTATGAGTGTAACACATCAGAATTTTTTTTGTCCTGGTAATGCAAAGAGAATGGAATGCGCCACATAGCAACCAACGCTTAAAATATTTGACTATCGGTTAAAACCTACCATATTCCCCTTTCATCTACAAGGGGAATTGCATAAGGGGAGTTGCATTGCAATTCCCCTTATGCTGTTTAGGGACACACTCAAGCAAAGGGAGAGAAAGACACATACATGGATCTTTTTCTAAAAATGCTTCTTATATTCAGGGGATTCTCAGAACATGTATTTCCGGTGAAATCTTGGGATCGAATTTCTGGGTAGAATGCAATACCTTCTCTACCTTTTATGTCTTTTGATGCTCATTTGTATCTTGATTCAGCCAGAGTTTCAATTGTTCGTATTTGATATACAAACTACAACGAAGGAGAAACATTTATCTTGTATAAAGTAAAATATGTAATACTATATAAAGCTTTATAAGTATGTTTATATTACGAGTCTTACAAAACGCCACTCATGATCATGAATAGTGGTAATTCATGCAATAGGTGGACAATCTTGTGAGTGGGACAATTTTCACGAGTGTCATGTTAAGATTATACACGAGTTGGATATGACATTTTATAAATCTTGGTATTATAAGTTGTGGCAAATAAATCACGAAATGATTCGGCATCCATTGTTGATATGTAACAGCGTTTTCATGGTTCGTAAATGAGATATTAGCTTGTCTCCCTACATTTCATTTGTTATTACTTGGTGTGTTGAACCGATAAGGCAGCCACTTGCATGCATTTCCTTCCTGGGAGATACGAGTAAGTGACAAGGTATTAAGGACCGTAATGTAGCATATTATCAGCACAGTATGGTAAGTAATAAATCAATTCAGATCTTAATTATTCTGTATTTAATAATGCAACATGTTTTTTATTTCCGTTGCTTAGAGAAAAGTATATTACAAAAGGTTTAATTTTTTTGTGTAAAGCACTGCAACTTGGAAAACAGATAATATTAGGTCATTACTGTACGAATACGCATTGCTATTGTTGGCACAGGTGCCATAATGGACCAATTATTCACGGTAATGAATACAATAGCATGTTTTTAATTGTAGGGTTGCATAATATTCACTTATAATACAAGTGTTAAAAGTAGTTTTATTTTGCGAGTAGGAATGTTTGCGAAACGAGGCCGTAGGCCGATTGTAGCAATCCTACGAGCAAAATAAAATCCTTTTTAGCATTGTGGCATACACTATTTTAGGCAGCGATTATATGCAATATCATTCTGTTACGCTTTTGGCAGCTTCCAGAATTTCTTCCAAAGTTCAGTTTTATCCATATTCCTACCTGCCGCCATTTTGTCGATTATTCAGGTCATAGATAAAAGAATAACAATGCAGATCAAAGAAAGTACAAGGCTGCCAACGGAAGGAACAGGTTGGACAACGCAATGCGATAAATTGAAGTATGACGATTTGAACTGTGAACAGACAATGCGACTGTCATAAGAATTAATCGTGTAAAAAGGTATAATGAAATGTGAAGGCTATTCAAGCCGATTTATTCAACATGTGCAAATACAAAAGGTGATTGCACTTCAAACCAAAGCTGGTAACAATACAGCGGCATAACAATTTTATGCATAAAGTTCAACTTTTAATGTTTAAGTATCCTATGTTGAAAGTTCTAATTTTAGTTCCAGCCGTCTAAAAATCATTTACGGCACTTAAGATGACAACTAAAGGAAGCAAAGGGGATAGATATGAATGGCACACAAAATAAAACTAAAATCAGAGACTTAAAAAGTTTACTATAATAATAATAATAATAATAATAATAATAATAATAATAATAATAATAATAATATTTATGCTGCCGATCATGATCATCGCATAAAAATTACAAAATGTAAACAATGTCAGTTTGCCCACAAGGGTATCCCAGTCCATTTACGATGAGCATCTCATCTGTTTATAAGTCTTGTGGTTTTTATGATTTACGTACGGCAGTTATGTCACGCCGGCGTAAAGAAGATGCGATTTCTTTTCTTCTTTTTTCCACTCCTCCTTTCTTTTTGACCATGTTAAATTAGCAAGGCGTGGGAATCGTTTACATTACTGTTTCTTTGGTTTATATGAGGCCTTGTCAGTTAGGAATGCGCGAGCAGATCTGCCATTCACATTTGTGATAAATATGACGCAGTTGTCGCCGTGTCGCTAACAAGTGAACGTTTGAGCATCTTCTGTTTCTAGGTCATGCTGAGATTTCCCGAAGGCAGGATGCACCGACCTCTCAACTAGAAGGCGGTGTCTGCCATTAAAAGAGAAGCACTTTCAGAGCGCCGAGTACCAGGGTTTTTCTCTTTTCGCTTCAGCCACTTCTTGATAATGTTGCCGATAAAGATTTATCCCATCGGACACAAAAATTTAATTATTGGATTAAAAATGAAAAATCATTAAGTGCATTTCTAAAAGTAATTATTTGGAATTGTTTACATTTTTCCATGGAGCGTAATTAATGATACATGGTAAATTTGAATAAATACATCCAATTTAAGGGTACTCGATACTGAATTTTCAACAAAACTTTAAAAACCACCTAAATTTTCATGACAAAAAGTCCCCAAACATTGCAAAATCAGGAATAAATTGCGGTTTTGCCTTTCTGACCCAATGGCCAAAGGTTGTTTGTTTAAATGGATGTGCGTAAATATGTGCAAACATAGCATGAACTTTTAAAAAAAGTTACCTTGTAATCTTGTTTTCTTAGGCTTTTGGTAATTTAAAATTAACCCAAGGGTGCAATTTTTATTCAATTTGTCAGATTTTAGTACACGTTCTTTGAAGATTCAAGGAGACTTTTCTTGATATCATACATATTTTTGAATTTATGGATTTGATAATTTAATACACGATTAATATTTAGAAAACCAAGTCATACTACTTTTATTATTTTTTTCAGGAAAGCTTTGATTTTACACAAAGTTTAAGCTTTTATTTTAAAGAACACGACTTGAGGAATAATGTGCAACATTCAAAATTAAACGTTCCGAATTTTCTCATGTGGGACGTTTTGTATGACTCAATTTTTATTATTTTCAACATTATTTTATTTGAAACTAAGCACACGGGACATGGAAAATGTGATGCTATGATCATGAAATCCGTGATAAAATGCCAGCTAAATTAATTTAAATTTTGGGAGATTAGCAGCTTCGGTACCGAGTACTCTCGTATAATAATATTTAAAATTTTCTTTATTTCATATGGGTATAAACATTGTTTCAAAGTTCTCCTTTCTAAGTTCATCCAGATTTCTGTCGTCTGCTACGAGTTCTTCATAATGTACATGCTACGCCGTTCTTTGTGTCATATATAGTGTGTTCAGCAGCCATGATGTCCTAACAGGACCACACGCTGATATTGCAGAGGAGGTTCTGCTGATTCGGCGTAAATGCTCATAACCGGGCTAGTTAGAAAAGCACCAACAGCCACACGAATGCCCTGATTATGGGCTGTGTCTAATCTCAGCACAGATGGTCGTGCTGAAGATAAACGATACACCCATAGTCTAACTTGGATCGGATCAGTGCCGATATAGTCGCAGCAAAACTGCACGATCCGCTCCCCAAGATTTGCCACTTAACCCGCAAGATATTCAGAGAACGGTCACATCGCGCTTTCAGCTGCGCTATATGCGATTAAAATTGAGTTTTATTTATTTATAGACGCTCTTTAACTGCTATGGTTCTTAGTGTCCCATCCTATATTGGGTGTGAAAGACCGGAAAATTTGCTCAGAGGAGTCTTTATCAGGCTTGAGGTTCTTTTACGTGCCGTAAATCTACGACACGGGACCATCGGCTTTACTTCCCTTCCGAAGGAAGCCATGCTAAGGATTTTTATGGCCGAAAAAATCCATTGCTCTCCGTCGGGTTTGAACCCGCGACCTCGGAAACTACCTAGCATGGTAACCAATTAATGGCGTAGCCTGATTATCAGACTCGGGTGCATAATTCAACGGATATTGTAAAATTGGTTAAAATGTGATCCAAACTAAACAGAATTGTCTATATCAAGATATTTAATCTCAGCTAGATAATATGTGGTGTAAACAAGATTTTCATTACACAATTTAAAATTATTACCTAATAAATTCATTAACGCATGCTTGGTACACTGGAAGGTGGTTTAGTAATATAATTTAGGATCATGATGTTATCATTATGTTTATTTGAACAATAAAAGTTAATAATACAGACAGTATGATTCGAGAGAAAATCTCTTTTTCTGTCAGAGCTTACATCTGTAAAGCAAATAAACCTCTCCAACATTTCCGTCAATAGTTATGTATCGTAAAACGGCAGAGAGATGCTGTTTATTAATTATGTCAGGAGTTTCATCTAATATCAGTGAAACAAACAAGGTAACAGAAATTTCCTTAATTTCACATGTCATGACGGCACTCTCACTTGAAATTAAGTCATTCTCAATATCAGGTGAAGTTGTACGAAAGAGTCGATTTTGCAATGTTCTTTCAGAGAGGTATCATAATCCATTAAATACTCAATATAGTTACCACTGTTTAAAGATCCTTCTTTCTTATTGTGACCACGAAGAGCAAGTGCTTGTTTTCCTAAAAAGCACACCGCCTGTACAAAGTGAGAAAGTAAAGCTCTATTCTTTTTCACTTCACTATTACGCTGTTCAACTGAGAGCTTATACTGAATATTCAATGAAAATCCTATTCTGGGAGTTTTCCCGAAGATTTTTAATTGTTTTTCACATATTACATGATTACAAGAATAGTTGTTTTTTTTTGGTTGCCTTATAAATGTTATTTAAATCTTCATAACCACTGGAATTCCAGATGCAACTTTCATTTAGAAAAAATGACATGACCAACAAAACAGTTTAAGGTTTTACAACCGCACAGCCATGACTCACTTTCATAAATTTTGATGTTGAAATGCCTTACACGTTTTTAATGTTAGTTGTAATATTGAGTGGCATTAAAGGACCTGTTTTAATTACATCTTCCTTTTCAGGGGGATTTAATGACTGAAACTTTCTTAGCTAGATTTTGTCGATCACACAACAGTTTGTTTCCATTTTCGCTGCCACAACCGCACTGAAACAATGTATTGTTTGCTATTGTAGCTGTTATCCGCCTCGTGACCTCTCGGATGTACACTGCCTGTGTACATACCTTTCTCCCAGAACCCGCGCAAATCTTAATCTACATTTGTTTTGATAGTGAGTAACCAAGTGTCCAAAGCACGCTCAAATTTTCACAATTGAAGAAACACACATACAAGAAACAAAAAAATCGCGATTTACTCTCTATTCACGTTTATAAACGCAATAGTATGAGCATGATTTTTAACACGAGATGTACTGCAACTCGGTGCATACCATGGGTCAAGCACACAACACTGGTTTCCTCCAGCTGACGGCAGGTGTCGTTGACCAGAGCTTTGTTTCGATGCAGACTGCGTTCAGGTTATCGCAGCATGGCGATCATAATATTTAAGAAACCTCGATTTTTAATGGCATTAGAACGATTGTGTACCACAAAATTATAATGAACGCCAATTTTGCCCCAGTTTGGGGGAAAGCATAGGGTATGTAATACATCTCTCACATCCATTGACGATACGCTCCTGTAACCAATACACGACGGAGAACGACCATGCGATGATCAGCTAAGTTTCCTATCAAACGTCAACCCCAGGAATCTTGTCGAATCTGCGAACGGAAGTAAATCTGTACCGAATCGGAGCGTAGGTGGTAATCGTCTCCTACGGCGATAAAAATTAACGCAGATTGAATTCTCAGTTGAGAAACGAAATCGTTTTTAGAACTCCATTTCTTAAGATTGTCTAGTACTGATCTTTATCTTTGGCCTTTGCAATAATCTGCTTTAGAAGTGCTGTAATACCTAGTAGCTGAGCGCACCTAAACACAAATCATCACGCTCTCAGCTTTTAATTTTCATTTATAAAAATTAAACTAATGACTGTTATTTAATGTGGTACATATGAGAGGCATTGTGACCCTCATCTGAAGTTCTGCCACATTTGCGTGCCGAGTCTGTTGATCAGACAAAATATGTTGTTCGAGAAAAGTAGGGGTTGAGAAAGTGTGTTGCCAGATACACACCTTCACTTCATATTCTCTCGTCATGAATGCTACTAGTAGACATTTGGCAAGAGCGAGGTAAAAGGATAGTAATAATACGTCACGCTACAACCTATGAAGAGCGTAAACCTACCAACCCGACTGCCAGCCTCACGCCCTTGTACGCATGGCAGAGGTGATGTGACTAGCATCAGCATCCCCTAACCAGAATGTTAGTTCCCATGGTCGGGATCGCTGACTATCGCAGCTCCTCACTTTCCTCCGATGCTGAGTGGGCACTGGTCCTATACCAGGGACTTAAAATCCACCCCCCCATGGGTGGGATCGAACCTGGGCGCATTCCGTGACGGGAACCAGAGCACCATGTCCTAACCTACTGTGCCATGGTGCACGACACTTTTAAACAGTGGTTTTCGGTAAAAATGCAAATCAGTTGGATAATTTAATGTCGTATCGGCATGCTGCCATGGTAGCTCAGTGGTTAGAGCAACCGGACGGAGACCGGGAGATCCGTGGTTCAAATCCCGGCTATGGCATCGAGTTTTTCAGTCCTCTGATTCTACCTTTCCAACTTCTAAATAGTTGAATGAAATAGTTTTAATTCTATTTTTGCCATAAATCCTTCCGGTTTGGAACCACAATGTTTTCGTCACAGCCGCTGAATACGGACTCTACAAAACTGCAATATAACTGCAAATCTGAGCCGTATTTTGGCTGCTTTATTTCAGAATTATTAGAGCTAAAATGCAATCATTATCTCCAGCTTGAATATACAAAGCTCCCCTTGCTACCTGAGAACGTGATAGCGTTTTGAAAGTTTTTCCCAAAACAAGCTGAATACTTCGAGGATTCACCGGAGAGAGTCGCATCTATTACCTGAAGTTTCTATCTATAAATATTTGAATGTGCAATCACTTCCACTGATTTGCTCTTGTCCTCCAGCAGACCTGTAGTTACTTCATTCCTTCTTCCTCCGCGGAGTAGGCACTACATAGTGCAAATGAACACTTGCGAGAAGATATTCACCGCTTCCTTAACCTTGTATATAAGGAAATAAACATTTCAAAAAATTCTATTCAGTTATTTATCCAAATATAAAATCGAGAATTACTAGGATAATTGCGCTCAATGTGTCATTAGCCAGTTGGCTAATCAAAGCCGTACTACACTGACAGTAATTCACCTTTTATGATTACACTTATTGTATTTCGGATGGATGGATGGATGGATGGATGGATGGATGGATGGATGGATTTTATTTCACTTCGTTAGTTACATAAATTAATTCACATAAGTTCTATAATACATAATTTTATCTCTACACATTACCCTTTACATATCATTTTCACTAAGTTGCTGCATTACTAAGGGCCCGCAAACATCCAACACCATGGTTGCCGAGTTATTGGGTCCTATTTAATTTTATGATTCAACAATCTACATTTTCTTTTTATTCCCTATTTCTAATTCTTTTCAGCCATTTATTTCTCACTACACCTAAATATTTTCCTATTTCAATTAAACTTTCCTTGGATTTAACTCTTAACGTCATTTTACCTATAATTTCATTTGGTAATCTAGACCAATTGTTTCTTTGCAATTGTTTCCTCATATTCATTGTTCCTTTACATTCTAATATTAAATGCCAATAATTATTAAATTTGCTGTTACATAATGGGCATTTGCCTTCATTTTCTCCTTCTCCTATGCCTTTTACCTCACCACCCCTGACCTAGCTCATGCAAAGCCCTCTCTTGCTATTTTATTACAAACATCAACATAGTTTTCTCTTTCCCATGTCCTTTTAATCTCTGTATATACATATAATTTTTTGAATTAAAACTACCAATTATTTCCTGTCTTTCCATATCTTCAATCCCGATGTCTTTCCCAATATCCCTTCTCACGTGATTGTCTATATCTCCAAATATTCCCACACACCATTTCATTGAGAATTGCTTCTAGACGCTTGTACCAAGTATCCTCTTTATTTAGCTTTCGCTGACCTCCAAACATTGTTTTAAAATATTATTGTCCGATTCCTCAATTCTCAACCAATATTTCAATATGAAAATTAATTTATGTAACTAACGAAGTGAAATAAAATATCTATATTATTGCATTTCATGATGGTGCACTTTTTAGTTTGTATGAATGCAGTCCCCGTAGGGGAGGGGTTCCGACCCCTTCAGCTGCCGTGGTGCGGGCGCTGCGGACCCTCAGCACTCGTTACTAGAAGTACGTCTGGCCGAATGTTCGAGCCCCTCCCTTTAGGGAGCCGTTCGGATTGCGTTAGTCTCGACAGGGCAAGGTTCCCGATACCCGTGGGAGATTGGGTGTGTCTGTATGGTTTTCCATGCAGCCGGGGTTGTGAGACGCCTCAATGTCCTCCGGTATCGCCCTGGAGAGCCGGTAGACGGCATGCTAGATGGCTGCTGGCCACACCGAGGTGTATCGGTAGTCGCCCTTCGGAGATGACGCGCGTAAGTGGCTGGGGGTCTTTTTAGACTCCAGATATTGGCCTCATAGGAAACCCCCCACGGATGGAGAGCCACTCGTCTGGCGCTATCCCTGGGATTTTAAGGGGGGGTTGGGCTTTGGCTCTTACCCTGGTAGACCTTAGCTTAACAGGTATGAATGCAGTGAGCGAGATCGCGTACGCTGTGACTACAATAATAGTAACTGAAAATGCCGCGCCTTGGAAGTAAAAATATTGGAAATATACAAGCAGCTGTAGACAATTTAACGCCAGAAACACAAAGAAGAACAAAAGTATGGTGAGTGACCTATAACTTAATTAATTTTTCATATCTTGGTTCAATAAAAGCATATCACTTTAGAGATCCTACGCATTTGTTTCCTTTTGACAAATATGCATCATAATCTCCACTGCACTAACAAACATGGTTGGCGCTAATATAGGCAAGTACATAATAAGTTTTTCGTGTGATTATCTGCCGACTAGCACTCGTGCTACTAGTTTTACGTGACAATTTAATTTCGGTTTCAAACTCGGGCAACTTTCATAAGATCGTATTTTTGACCTAGATGCATTCGTTAACCTCAATTAAATTGTAAAACTATCAGTACTAGTGCTACTACAGTTGAAAAAATTTGGCTACATTTTGTATGAACTAGGCTTTTTACTTTCTCTACTACGTATAGTAAGTAGGGGAAGTATTGCATTCCACCCAAAAATTCGATACCGAGATTTCACCGAAAATACATGTTTTGAGGCCTCCTGAATCCATAAAAAGTATTTTTGGAAACATGTCCATGTGTTTGTGAACAGCACTCAGAAACGAACAGTCGGATAAACACCAAGCTTGGTATTTAGATTCAGTATCTTCCAGAGATGCGACAAGAAGGTTTTCAAGAAAATCCCCCACCCAAGATTACCCTTTACGTGGAACATTTTTCGAAAATTTTAATTTTCTCAAAAACTGCTCTAACGATTATGATTAAAATATCATATATTTAAGATACTTTCATGACAAATAAAATGTATATCTTGAATTTTCTGGGAATGTCTCCAAAAGTGTTCTTAATTGTGAACGACGTTTGCATAACTGGTAAACCATAAGAGATAGACAAAAATGTAGATCGCGTTAAAATACACAATTTGTCATATACATTTTTGTTGTTGAGTGAACCATTTTCGAGATATTGCTTGTTATTCCCTTAAATTTTCCGATACTTATACTTTTTCCCAAATGGGAATTCGTTATTCATTTGTTTGTCTTGGATATGCAAAGAGTATTAATCTGTGGGAAAGGGAATGGTGCTGCACCTAGCAACCAGTTATTAAGAGATATGTATGTGCTTAAAGGCTACTGTATTTCTATATTGCCCTTGTAAATATATATTCCCCTTACATCTACAAGAAAATTAGCAACAAGATAGTCTGCAAATGTTTATCTCGATTAATGTGAAGCAGATGGAGAATAAGCGTTTGTAAAAATAGTTTGTACAAGATTAGAGATAGTCATGTGAGTGTAACACATAAGATTTTTTTTAATGATTTTCTCAATATTAAGTCCGAGCTTAGTAACCGTATAAGAAAGATAAATAATTTGATTTTAATTTGATTATTTAACAAAAGCTATAATCTTCCAAGACTTAAATAATATTTTATCCATTCTTTTCAAGCCTGATAGCGACTGCTTGCTGTTGGTGATGATAATGGTATAACCAAAATCAGTGTTGCATTCCTCTTATTCATACGTTTTGAACCGCTTTTCGTACATTCTTTCCGAATGAATTTGTAGTGAGTGTTTTGGCAGTTTCATGTCATGAATTGTCTACCAAAATCAATTGAGAAAATTCTGAATTAGCTGCACCTCATTTATTGTTCATAGCAAAAATAAATCATTTTCGTTGCACATATAAATTGATAATTTAATTTAAAATATACACGATATGAAATATTATATAGCTTTTTCTTGCTTTGTCTGATGCACAAGGTGTACGAAGAGGTGGTAAGTACACTAATACTGTGTCACTGCATTGTTATTAATTTTGTACAGCTTTACAGTAAATTAAATTGAGTTTTATTTACGGACGCTCTTTGACTTCTGTTATCCTTAGTGTCCCCTTCTATATTGGGCGTAAAAGACCGGTAATTTTGCTCAGAGGCCTCTTTATCAGGCTTGAGGTTATTTTCGTACCATAACTCTACGACACGGGACCACCGGCTTTACTTCTCTTCCGAAGGATTTTGATGCCCGAAAAAAAGTCCATCGCTCTCCGCCAGGTTTGAACCCGTGACCTCGGAAACTAGAGGCTAGCATGGTAATCACTACACCACGGAGGGTGACGCTGTTACAGCGGGAGTCTGGAACAATGATCTGTGCAAAGCTTAACGTCGGATGGATTACCATAGGCAGATAGTACGTTATCACTGGGTGGAAAACAAACAGCCTGTTTAGTGCTTTGTTGGAATGCTTTGAGTTTTACTCAGGTTCTGTGGGCATGAAGTGCTGCCACCTACTTCCTGGTACTCATTATCCGCGACCTCAGTAGTCATTAGACATCGTGAAGCAACAGAATAGGACGCTCCGTGGAACTCACGGACTTCGAACGTGGTCGGGTGATCGAGTATCACTTGTGTCAGAAGTCTGTACGCGAGATTTCCACACTCCTAAACATCCCTAGGTCCACTGTTTCTGATGTGATAGTAAAGTGGAAACGTGAAGGAACATGTACAGCACAAAAGCGTACAGGCCGACCTCGTCTGTTGACTGACAGAGACCCCGACATTTGAAGAGGGTCGTAAAGAGTAATAGGCCGACATCTATCCAGACCATCACACAGGAATTCCAAACTGCATCAGGTCCACTCCAAGTACCATGATAGGCGTGAGGTGAGAAACCTTGGATTCCATGATCGAGCGGCTGCTCAAACGGCGCCTCCCTTGGTGAAAGGAGCGTCAACATTACACGATTGAACAGTGGCAATACGTTGTGTGGAGCGACGAATCACGGTACATAATGTGGCGATCCGATGGCAGGGTGTGGGTATGGCGAATGCCCGGTGAACGTCATCCACCAGCGTGTGTAGTGCCAACAGGGAAATTCGGAGGTGGTGGTGTTATGGTGTGGTCGTGTTTTTCGTGGAGGGGCTTGCACCCCTTGTTGTTTTGCGTGGCACGATCACAGCGCAGACCTACATTGATATTTTAAGCACCTTCATGCTTCCCACTGTTGAAGAGCAATTCGGGGATGACGATTACATCTTTCAACACGATCGAGCACCTGTTCATACTGCACGGGCTGTGGCGGAGTGGTTACACCACAATAACATCCCTTTAATGGACTGGCTTGCACTTGAATCCAATAGAACACCTTTGGGATGTTTTGGAACGCCGACTTCGTGCCGGGCCTCACCGACCTACATCGATACCTCTCCTCAGTTCCGCACTCCGTGAAGAATGGGCTCCATTCCCCAAGAAACCTTCCAGCACCTGATTGAAAGTATGCCTGCGAGAGTGAACGCTGTCATCATGGCTAAGGGTGAGTCAACACCCTATTGACTTCCAGCATTACCGATGGAGGGCGCCACGAACTTGTACGTCATTTTTAGCCAGGTGTCCGGATACTTTTGATCACGTAGTGTATTTTAAAAGCTCCAGACGTAACTGACTACTGTTTTTTTCGTAAACATGTTTACGTGAACGCAACTGACACAGCCCCGAAAAAGGACATTAAAACCGGTTGGTACCCGGTTAAATTGGGTGATTTGATAACCCTAACCATTGTTGGACTCCGTATAGTCGCTTTTGTTTACTGCACATGTGTTGTACGCTTTGCTTGAAGAAATTTTAAATGACACAATGTTTATTTGTGGTAATAGCAAATATCGTCGCATAACTTTTCCTGAAAATAAAATTCTCGTGTAACACAGTGCCATGTTTGCTAATATCTGGCACATAAAACGCCAGAATTTGCTCGAAGTGAAACGCTGGTTTATATTTGCTGTGATAGAAACCACTGGAAATGAGAATAAATAAAGCCTTTTTTCCCCAACAGAGAGAACACTATGAAGGCTTTGGTCATATGTCTATTAGCATTTTACTTCATTTTCGTTTAATAAATGCAGCACTGTTGCTTTTTCATCATGGTAACATGACAATAGACACAAACATGTCAAGAGTTCCTAATGGTGGTTAAAGTCTGTGAAATTTTGATGGATAAAAGAAGACGGAAATGCCATTGAGTATTGCAAATTTCTGCTCTCAACGTATAGCTAAGGTTTGTTATATGTTTATGAATACATAATCTGGCATCAGAATTTGCAGAAATTATTTAAAACCTTTGGGAAACCGTTGTTATGGAGAAGTTTTAACCTCATGTAGCACCTCCGTACAACGTCTGCAGAATGACATTTACTACCAGCATGAATTACGCATTAGCTATTACAAGGCCACTGCTGATAAAGACTTTGGTGACGAGAAAATTAAATGGCAAAAAGTATGAAGGTTTTCAGTGTGTAAATGGTGGTATTCTTTAAATCTGTGATT
The DNA here is from genome assembly GCA_030765065.1 of Deroplatys truncata. Lineage (NCBI taxonomy): Eukaryota > Metazoa > Arthropoda > Insecta > Mantodea > Mantidae > Deroplatys > Deroplatys truncata. Next base: position 152,126,840 of record CM060977.1, on the reverse strand, counting down.
ATCTCTATGATTAATGCTGTTTAAAAGTAGTTTTAAACTGGTAGGTATAGCTTTGCGCTCCGAAATGTAAAGGGTATCAAGCAGTTACCTGCAACAAACTGGCAGTTTTGTATATTGCGTAGGCTAGTTTCATAAGTTCGAAATGTCGATTATTTTAATTTAAATCCCAGTGTCGAACATAAGAGTCTGGCCCAGGAAGTTGCTGTTTTTTTACTTTGTTTACTACCTATAGTAAGTAGGGGAAGAATTGCATTCCACCCAAAAAATTCGATACCAAGATTTCACATGAAATACATGTTTTGAGGTGCACTGAATGCATATAAAGCATTTTTGGAAACATGTCCTTGTGTGTGTCTGTCGGTGAACAGCATAACTCAGAAACGAACTGTCGGATAAACACCAAACTTGGTATTTAGGTTCAGTACCTTCCAGAGATGCTACACGAAGTTTTCCAAGAAAATCTCCCCACCCCAGATTACCCTTTACAGCGAAAATTTTTCGAAAATTTTTGAATAAAATACCATAAGTTTAAGACATTTTTTATGGAAAATGAATTGTATATCTTGAGTTTTCAGAGAATGTCTCCAAAAGTATTCTTCATTGTGAACGACTTTTGCATAACTGGTAAACCATAAGAAATAGACAAAATTTTACTGCACAAAAAATGTAGATCGCGTCAAAATACACAATTTATGTCATATACATTTTTGTTGTTGAGTGAACCATTTTAGAGATATTGCTTGTTATTCCTTTAAATTTTCCAATACTTATACTTTTTCTCAAATGGGAATTCGTTATTCATTTTTTTTGTCCTGGTAATGCAAAGAGAATGGAATACTGCACATAGCAACCAGATCTTAAAATATTTGACTATCGCTTAAAGCCTACCAATTCCCCTTGCATCTACAAGAAAATTAGCAATAAGGTTAACATCTCGATATCTCGATTAACATGAAGCATATGGAGAATAAGCGTTTGTAAAAATAGTTTGTACAAGAGTAGAGAATATCATTTGAGTGTAACACATCAGAATAAAAGCGTTGTACCGTGAGCAAGCGTAAGATACAATTTTTCGCTGACAGTGGAGAGAGAGAGAGAGAGAGAGAGAGAGAGAGAGAGAGGGAGAGAGAGAGAGATGTCATTAGTTAGCCGCATGCCTTTATCTCGTTCTTTCTCTAAAGTTATGGAGCTCGAAGTTCTCTCTACCATTCTTCCCTGACTAATTGTTTGCACATGTCAGAAACCACGTGTGCAATTATTACAGACATGGTTCGGTGCCGGCAATAGTATGGGTATTTATATAGCACTACGCTGGTTGCTGAATATCTACGCGTTCTCGTACTAGACATACAGTTATTGGCAAACATTTAGTAGGAAGACAGGGCACCGTGTGCACTGGTAGTGGGTATAATGGTCTCGGGCAACACCAGTGCCAGGTTGCAGGTATTATTTTGGATCACCGCTATAGCTGTGAATTGACAACCTTTTATTCCATTTGAGGAGATCCGTAGAAAATTGTTTGCGATATACAGATCAACAATCCGAATATTACTGCAAGGAATCGGGGAAGCGGCAGAAATAATCCACACATCTAATGGCGTTACTCAGCGTTTTCTGCTTTCAGAACGCGACGATGTTATGCCAATGTTTAGCTTATCAGAATGCCAAGTAGAATTATTGTAAACGTAGAAGTGTAGACTTTCACACTCTGTCGTCATAGGTATTCTCAGCTTCCGGAGTAGGCCGCGTCGCCCTGTGGATTGTAGGACAAGAGCCCAGAAGCTCATGGCATGATGAGCGAAACGTCGGCAACAACTCACAAGTGAGGCCTTCTCCGTAAGGATCCTCCGTGGTGTAGTTTTTTACCATGCTAGCATCATCAGTACCATCCTCAATCCTAACTTCCATTCTCTTCCAAACCCTCGCCATTCCCACTAGTGTTGCAGTCAGGTTTCATGGCTGCAACCTAGTAACTACATTTATCCGCTCCCGCCCATAGGGCGGCAGCCAACATCTTTCAATCTACTAACGCGGGTGCTATGTGGGACCGCACAAAGTCACACTTTAATCCACCTTTCCCTCTTCCATTTTACTTCCGATGGAGGAGTTTTTAGTGGGTATGCCGACTATTGGTGAGTGCCACACTCTCAGTCCCGACTCCCATCGGGAGTCCCATGATTAAATCATTTTCCCCTTCACTCGAAAAAAACCTCCAGTTCCCAAGGTCGCGGGTTCAAACCGGGTGGAGGGCAATGGATTTTTTTCGGCCGTAAATTGGGCGTGAAAGAACGATAATTTTGCTCAGAGGCCTCTTTACCAGGCTTGAGGTTCTTTTACGTGACGTAAATCTACGACAGGGGACCACCGGCTTTAAAATCATTAGCATGGCTCCCTTTGGAAGGGAAGTAAAGTCTGCTTCTCTGCTAATTAGCTTTCTTGAAACGTTGCAGAGGTCATCGAACTCATGACCAAACACCACGTGACTGTATCGGCACCCAGTCGTCCTCCGTGGACTAGTGGTACCGTGCTAGCCTCTAGTTCCCAAGGTCGCGGGTTCAAACTCGGCGGAGGGAGATGGATTTTTTCGGGCGTAAAAATCTTTGGCATGGCTTCCTTCGGAAGGTAAGTAAAGCCGGTGGTCCCGTGTCGTATATTTACGGCACGTAAAAGAACCTCAAGCCTGATAAAGAGGCTTCTGAGCAAAATTACCGGTCTTTCACGCGCAATATAGAATGGGACGCTAAGAACCACAGCAGTTAAAGAGCGTGCATAAATAAAACTCAATTTGTTTATTTTTTTATGGAGAATCCTACGCTCAACTTATTTCAAACCACTACAGGAAAGTTTTCCTACACCAGAGAAACCTCCACAACGTGGAAACTAGACTATAAGAGTTCCACATGAAGTTAGCTAAAGAATTACAACCACTAGACTGGCAGAAACTTGAACGCGCCTCAACAGATGATACCAGAAAATTAATACAGAGCGGCAATAGAAGTTTCATATACCTTCATGATCGACAGCATCCACCGACATCCCAAATGAATAATGATAGACTCGTATCATTGAATCTATCCGATGCAGTCACCTACGAGCTCATGAAGTGCATCCTAGCAAAAGGTCTCAAATTCGCGCCCTCACGCCAGATCCTCGCGTAGAAACCGTATCGGGAGCGGAAACAGTTATAACAAGCCCTCCCGGACCAAACAGCCAACGAACTGAGACTCGCAATGTACGGAATCTTTAGCAAGCCTAAACCACAAAAAGACAACAACATTCGCACAACGCAAGGCATTCCGTGCGTTAGCATCAAATCCGGACGTCACAATTCTACCAGCCGACAAAGGTCCTTTTCACTTTTTAGGTTTAGCATTTAGCGATTCCATTGTACTAAACTTATTAACCACACTGGAAGTCATTGGCACTGGAATATCAGGAAGTGTCTCCTAAAACTGCCTACGCACCTGTCTACATGATTCGATTTTTCTGTATGTATCATACATAACAGTTCTTTGTTCAAGCGTGAATTTTTCGATAGGCGTACCAGTGGACTAATAAGACAAGAACAGCAACAATAATAAGAATAATCTAAAGTAATTCACATACAACACAGTGCTTGAATAAGTTTCCACTTTAGAGATACACAATATGTTAATCATAATATTCTGATAGCAAAATTGGAATTCTATGGACTAAAAAATGAATATCTAAATTGGTTCGTATCATATCTGAATGAAAGGAAACAGTATTTCAGTTAGCAGTGATATTGGTTATGAAAAACAAACATAAAATTGAAAAACAGTAACATATGGAGTACCTCAAGGTTCAGTATTAGGTACTTTACTATTTCTGACCTATATACTCGACGTATCACTTTATATAAATGATATTGCAAATGCCATTCTGTTCGCTGATGACACTAGTATGCTGGCGACTAGTAAAAGCTTAAATGAATTTATAATTAAATTGAATTATGTTTTGAACTGTATGTCATATTGGTTTAAAGCTAACAAATTATCTGTAAACCTAGACAAAACAAAAGTTGTTAAATTTATAACTCGTCGAACATCATGACTCCAATAGAAATTGGGATTAATCATATGTTATTAGAACAAATAGATATTATTAAATTTATGATTCTTCAAGTAGACAGATATTTAGATTGAAAAGCTCACATTAGGTATATCTTATCCAAACTCAGCTCTGCCTGTTATCCTATCCGAACGATGGTAAATGTAAGTTATATGGATATACTTGTATACTATGCATATTCTAACTCTCTCATGAAGTGTGAATATGATTATGGGGCAACTCAGAAAGTAAACGAATATTCCTTATGCAGAAAAGGTTATAAGAATCATTTTAAACACCCATAGCAGACACTCATGCAAATATCTTTTTAGAGGCCTGAAGATGTTAACCCCATCTTTTATGTATACATGCTCGATCTTAAAATTCTTTGTATGCAATCAGCCACATTTACAACAAACAAGGAAATTTATGAGATAAACACTAGACAAATCCCACGATCCCAGTGCAAAACATTCTTGCTACCAGAAAAGTGTACATTATGAAGCCATAAAGAAATTTAATGCTCTTTCTAATGATCTTAAGGGTAAAGTTGACATTTTCAATGGTTTTAAAATTGCTGTTAAAGAATACCTTTGCTCAAAGTCATTCTATTCTGTACAAGATTATATGAATGGCAAATTATCCTGATGGTAACACTTATGTGCTCTCTAGGTAGTATTTAGGTGTTTTTTAATGACAAATCGCTGCCAGCTACATTTGCTGCCTGCTCAAGAGTCTATGAAAGCTAATTATATATAATTTTGAAGATCTGACAACGGATGCTATGCATTGCAAATCAAATAGAACTAAATGATGAGACTTACAGGCTATAAAAGCCTAGTGAAAGTTTAAAACAAAGCTCAAGTATTGCAATTTATATGCAGCCAAACTGTATTTGTATATGCATATTATGTTAGTCTTATAAGTGTAGGGAATTATTTGATTTTCTTTGTTTACATAATTACAAAACTATCCCGGCTTTGTTTCATATTTATATCATATGTCTTATTTTTTTAAATGTTCTATATTAATATCTAATGCTTATGTATATATGTAACTAAATTAAACATTTCCTTAACACTTTCAATGTTCACAGGCCTTTATGGCTACTAGTGACCTCGCAGAACGCGATTCAATCCAATCTTTAATCTGTAGAGTATGAACAGATGGCAGCAACTGGCAGTTTCATAGCCGATAAGCGTAGCCTTAAGCAGGTCATACACCGCTAGTAAGCTAGCAGAACATACCGAGGCCAGTGCAGTGCAAGCGAATCACACATATACGCAATCGTGGCTGGGTCACAAAATGACCGCTCGGTAGGATACAAGGCTTTAGAATTGAAATAAAATGGCAGTCAGAAGATGCGCAAATCGTTAAATTCGTATTTATTTACCTATGTATCAGATAATATAAGCTGCATAGCACAAGGAAAAACATCGTAACTCGTATTTCTACAGACAAAGCAAAGAGCAGTGTGCCATCAGAAAGTTAGGTCTGTCCTTAATCTATAGCATGGGCATATCATTGTATACACTCTTTATTTTGTAATGTCAAACTCTTATGTTATGCAAAGTATACCAAGTTACGCTACACGTCTAACATAAAGATGTTCCATTATATAACTGCAAATAGTTACACAACGATCCTATAATGGAGTTATTAAGACGCGAGTGACGAGTAACTTTCGACGCGAGCGAGTGTCGAAAACTTCGAGCATCTTAATAACCATTATATGACAGTTGCATACAATAGTTTTTCTACGACATTTACATATACAATAAATATTTAATATTTACATGCATACAAAAGAAAATAAAAATGTAATAAATCAATTTCTCGATACGCATTTTAGATGCGCTTCGATAAAAGTGAATGTCGCATCAAGATCGCTGGTATTGATTTTACAAAATGGAGACAGCAATGTTTATTAGAGAATTTGAAGAGGTGGAATTTACTTCCCGAAAAATCAAAGAAAATGTATGAAACGTTGTATGACAAGTTCATGGTTTGGCGAGCAAGAAAAAATGTAACTTCATTGTCAGAAAATATGGTCGTAGTTTACTTTGAAGAAATGTCAAAAACAATAAAATCCCCAACCTCGTGGACAGGTCACTCGGTATTGAAGACTACTCTAAATGTAAAACATGGAATTGATATATCCAAGTATAAACATTTGTATTACCTGATAAAACAGAAATTGGTAGGGTACAGAGGGGGGTGAAAGCAAAAACATTTTCGACAACTGCAATTAGTCTTCAGCGATAAAATCTGTATCGAAATGAAGTCCATTTCGATACAGATTTCTAACAGAAAATGAGTACATTTAAGAATAGCAGTGGGGAAAAACTATTTTGATAATTGGGTACATATATGAAGAGTAAGGTAATGGGATAAAAGGAAGTTAGGTTACGGGGTTCCTAAGCTTCTTTGCAGGTTCATTATGAAACACAAGCTGTTTGAAAGAAATAGCTCTCTATAACTTCCCATAAGGTGCAAATACAATATTTGCTAGCCTAAAGAGCCACTATGATGGTTATACCAGATGAATAATGGGATGAAGGTAGGTGTTATAAGGCTGGTGAGGATATTTGCCAATGTAACTATGAAACAGAAAGCTGTTACATGAAATATATCTCTATAATTAATTCTGTGTTAGTGCAATATTTGCTTATTTTATATTTAACAATTAGCTAACTTGTTATAGGGCTTGTCAATGCTAGTTTTTACGACACACAAAGCAGTTCTGGTAAATGAAACACCCCTTAATAGCTACAGTTGTGCATTAAACTAAGTTGTATAAGGTAGATACAAGGTTAAGAAGATTATGAATCTATGAAAAGTTAGGTCTTGCCGCTGCTAGGCTTATTGTCATGGTTAGAAAATTCAAACAGTTTACAGAAATCATTAATAGACAAATATTAATGATACAGCTTATCAAGATGGGAAAGGCAGCATAAATGTCAATATGTGTTTGTGACAGCTTGTGGCTTATTACCATATTGTTTGATCTTTATTTAAAATAATAGAGAAATGGAGAAGAAAATATAAACCAAATGGAATAATAATAATAATAATAATAATAATAATAATTGATACCATATTATTTGCAGACAACCAGATATTGACCAGATGACTAATATGAATTACAGAAATCACTTAGAAATTTAAATAGGATTATTAAACGCTATAATATGGAAATATCTTGTAGAAAGCTAAAGCCATGACCATGGAGGGGAAAGAGGAATTGAGAGTAAAAAGTTTCTTGTAGATGCAAGGGGAATTGGTAGGCTTTAAGCGATAGTCAAATATTTTAAGAGCTGTTTGCAATGTGGAGTATTAAATTTTCTTTGCATTACCAGTACAAAAAAAAATTCAAAAACGAATTTGAGAAAAGTATTGGAAAAATTAAGGGAATAACAAGCAATATCTCGAATATGGTTCCCTCAAAAAAAATATGTATATGACATAAACGCTGTATTTTAACGCGATCTACATGTTTTGTGTAGTGAACTTTTGTCTTATCTCTTATGGTTTTCCAGTTACGCAAAAGTCGTTCACAATGAAGAATGCTTTTGGAGACATTCCCAGAAAATTCAAGATATACATTTTATTTGTCATGAAAATATCTTAAATATATGATATTTTAATCAAAATCGTTAGAGCCATTTTTGAGAAAATTAATTTTCGAAAACTGTTCCATGTAAAGAGTAATCTGGGGGGGGATTTTCTTTAAAATCTTCGAGTCGCACCAAGTTTGGTGTTTATCCAACTGTTCGTTTCTGAGTTATGCTGTTCACAGAAAGACAGACACACGGAAAAGTTTCCAAAAATAGTTTTTTTGGATTCAGGAGGCCTCGAGACTTGTATTTCCGGTGAAATCTCGGTAACGAATTTTTGGGTGGAATGCAATACTCCCCCTACTTGCTATACGTAGTAGAGAAAGTAACAGAATCCTGTAGCGTGCTGTTATCTGTAGCAAAGCGCGCTAGCCAGACATGATAGCTTTGCATTTGGAGTGGTAAAGGTCATCATCTGCTCTCGGAATGTTAGTTCGACATGCCACAAATGCAATCGCGAGTGAAAGCTACAAGACAGTGCCAATAGCTTTTGTGTGTCACAGTATTGCGTTTTCATGTTTATACTTATAAAACAACACACCTGCTAATTGCAGACTATTTAACTCTTGTTTGCCATTACTTTGACTTTTACTATTTTATAAAAACGTTGTTTAATGAAATTCTTGTTTATTTTTCATACACGCATCAGAAAAAACAAGACTACCACCAACAACATGTTTGTTGATATAAAAATCGAGTTTACAGTAACTCTGTGATGCTTCTGATGGAAAGTTCAAATAGAGAATACAGCGAAACACGAAAAGGAATACGAATAAAACCTGCTCTAGAGACATACGACTGTAGACAATTTCAGGTTGTGAATGGGTCAATATACTGGTTTTCGTGGGGTTAATTACTCGGCGCACACAACTTTGTTGCCGTTAATGTTAAATATTGTACCAAAACATGCATTACACCATTTATCACCGACATTTACTATTTTTTCGAATTTTGTTTTTTAATTATTTCGTTTGTTTATCCTCCCCCTGTAACTTCTAATGTCATATCGGAGTCTTTGACATGAGGAACAACTTACTGAGTGTTTTTGCTCTCTGAACTGTAGGCTTCTTTAGTCTCTCTACCACGTATAGTAAGTAGGGGAAGTATTGCATTCCACCTAAAAATTCAATACCGAGATTACTCCGGAGATACATGTTTTGAGGTCTCCTGAATCCAAATAAAGCATTTTTGGAAACATGTCCATGTGTCTGTGTACATCATAACTAAAAGACGAAAAGTCGGATAAATACAAACTTGCTATTTAGGTTCAATATCTTCCAAAGATGCGACACAAACATTTTCAACAAAGTGTCCCCATTCCAAACTACCCTTTATATGGAACATTTTTCGAAATATTTTACTTTATAAAAATGCCTCTAACGATTTTAATTAAAATACCATATATTAAACATATTTGCATGTAAAATAAAACGTATCTTGAATTTTCTGGGAATAGCGTATGAAGTCCTCTTCATTCGGAAGGAATTCTTTGTGTTCTAGTATGGCTAGTAAACATTAAGCAATAGAAGAAAACATACTAAACAAAAAATGTAGATCTCTTTAATACAAACAATTTATTCAAAATGTTTTTTTTGTGTTATAAGCCGTTTCTAAGATGCCCGTTATTAAAAGTTCAAATTGTTCATTTCTTGGGTCATTCTCTTAGTCCTGTCAACATTCAGTTGTTTCTCGCTATGTCATGGAAACAGTTTGGCATTTTAAGGCCAGCGTATAGCGTCCAGTTCTTAAACATTTGACTATTGCTGTTCTCTTTGTATCTATTGAAGAAGTTGTATCTTTGAAGGAGGAGTTGTATTGTATTTCCGTTGTTGGGGAGCCGAACTTGAAGTAGTTGCGACCACGTATTGTACAAAGTTTCCGGTGGCCTTCGCCTTTGTAGAAACATGTGTCTCTTTACAGGGAGTGGTGCGGCTAAGGAACGTAGGCTTACATATATTATCATTTTTTACTTCACTCCTTTTATTAATCCTTGACACGATTAAATAACACTTCACTGATATAGGGAGCTGTGAGATTATTTATTAATTACTTGCACTTGTTAACACGTAAACTTTATAATATTTGCTGTAATGAATTTTCGTCTCACACCGAATACGTATGAAACTTCTCCAGGACGCGTCTCGCGTCCAGTTAGGAATGCTGTCTACTAGCAACTGAACTGATTTCTACCGTCTGAAGTTGCAAATTTCATCTATTTCAAGTCTCTGATTGGCTATTCCTAATCCAATAGAATACTTTTATTTAACTTAAGCTTCTTCTGGTTGTTGATTGGCTATTTATAAACTGTTTTAAAAATATTACACTACTGTTTCCAAGAATTACTAGTAGCATTATTAAACTTACTAATTCATTATTGCCTCAAGGTTACCTCATTGTTACCTCACTGTTAGCAACTTTTAACCTATATTCTCACAGCTCCTACATTATTAAATTACGTAATACATTCACATAACATTATTATTCATGTACATAGTAATATAAACTTTAATACAATGACTGTTACATACATTTTATATATTATTTATACATATATTGCTTTAAGGCGGGAGTTATTGAAATTATATATCATATAATTAGACTGAAATCTTTTAAGTGTTAAAAATATTGCCTCACTATAACGAAATGTATAATTTAGATATTTCTGCAAATGTTTACTGGATTTAAAATGTAGTAAACAGAGAAATAAGCTTGGGTAAGAATAATTTGTAGGATGCCCACTAATAAAACGATAGAGGGTAGAGAAAGTCATATGAATGTATCACATCAGATTTTTTAAACATTTTCAAATTTTTACATTTATCTGACGTTCACTCCCAATTATACTTCCAGACCTTACGGAGGATAGGGAATGTTTTATAATTCCCCACCCTAGCCGTGAATCGAAGATGGACCTGGGTTGATCAGCCAAAATGCTGAACATCGATCACAGAGGCAGACTTATTTTTTTGGAATTCTGCTTTAAGTAAGCAAGCATTTAAAGTTTTCTTGTGGTGCGCCTAAGATTAGTGAACATTGAAATTCTGCGGATTTATATGTAAAAATGCCCTTCACGAAGCGTCTGTGTTTCGGGCGATGCAAGCCGATAATACAGAAGTAATTTAGGCGACAGTTATGGAGTGTAAATTGGAATTGTGTCGCCCCAATTTCGACTATTGTTGGCCACTGCTTCAATAGTTTTTTAAATTATGTAAACATATTAATTTCGGAGTAGTTATCCGCGAACGATTATCCCGCTTAAAGATTTTCACTTTCTCTACCACGTACATAGTAGGTAGAGAAGGTTTTGCATTCCATCCAAAAATTCGATACCAAGATTTCACCATAAATACATGTTTTGAGGCCCTCTGAACCAAAAAAGTGGTTAGAAGAAAGGTGTGTATTTGAACAGCATATCTTAATAACGAAATATCACATAAACACCAAACTTAGCATTTAGGTACAGTACCTTCCAAACAAGCGATACGAAGATTATCAAGAAAATCCCCCACCCCAAACTACTCTTTACATAGAGCATTTTTCAAAATCTTTGTTTTCCTAGAAAATGGCTCCAACGATTTTGATTAATACCCTATATTAAAGATGTATATGACAAAATGTATATCTTGAATTGTTTGTGAATAGGCTTTGAAGCCTCTTCATTCGGAAACAATTTTGTATAATCTTGTATAACTTGTGAATGTTAAACGATAGACGAAAACGCACCACACAGGAAATGTAGATTTCTTTAAGATATACAATTTATTTCAAATGACCTTTTTGTAGCATCAACCATTTCCGAGATATCCGTTATTAATGGTTAAAACTGTTCAGTACTTGGTCGGTCTTTAAAGTCCAACATTCACTTGTTTCTCGTGATGTCGTGGAAAGAGTATGGAATTTTAAGGCCAGCATGTAGCGTCCAGTTCTAAGACTTGACTATCGCTATTCCCTTTGCATCTATAACGAAATGTGTAATGTAGCCATTTCCGGAAAGTTTTATCTGGATTAAAATGAAGAAAATAGGAAAATAAACTTCCGTAAGAATAATATGTATACCTATTAATAAGCGCTATAGGTTAAAGAAGGTCATGTAAATGTAACACATCAATTTTTTACTTTCTCTACTACGTATAGTATGTAGGGGAAGTGATGCATTCCACCCAAATATTCGATACCGAGATTTCACCGAAAATACATGTTTTGAGATCTCCTGAATACAAAAATAGCATTTTTGGAAACATGTCCGTGTGTGTGTGTGTGTGTGTGTGTGTGTGTGTGTCTCTCTGTGTCTGTCTGTCTGTGTCTGTGAACAGCATAACTCAGAAACGAACAGTCCTATAAACACCAAAATTGATATTTAGGTTCAGTATCTTCCAGAGATGCGACACGAAGGTTTTCAAGAAAATCCCCCCACCCCAGGTTACCCTTTACATGGAACATTTTTCGAAATTGTTAATTTTCTCAAAAATGGCTCTAACAATTTTGATTAAAATATCATATGTTTAAGATATTTTCATGACAAATGAAATGTATATCTCGAATTTTCTGGGAATGTCTCCAAAAGTATTCTTCATTGTGAACGACTTTTGCATAACTGGTAAACCATAAGAGATAGACAAAATGTTACTACACAAAAAATGTAGATCGCGTTAAAATACACAGTTTATACCATTTACATTTGTTTTTGTTGAGTGAAGCATTTTCGAGATTTTGTTTGTTATTCCCTTTGATTTTTCAATACTTTTTCTCAAATGGGGATTCGTTATTCAGTTTTTTATGTACTAGACATGCAAAGAGAAAGGAATGCTCCACATAGCAACCAGCTCTTAAAATGTTTGACTATCGCTTAAAGCCTACCAATTCCCCTTGCATCTACAAGAAAATTAGCAATAACATTAACATCTCGATTAACATGAAGCATATGGAGAATAAGCGTTTGTAAAAATAGTTTGTGCAAAAGTAGAGAAAGTCATGTGAATGTAACACGTCAGATTCTTATTATTTATTATTATAAAATAGGTGAAAATCAATACCACAAAGCTGAAGCAACAATATATCCTACATTTTATATTAAATTGTCATGCGTAACGTAAGCATGCTCACATTAACTATTTGCTGTTTAATTAAAAGCTAAAGAATGAAAACATTGGTGACGTTAAAATGAATTCTGCAACAATATAGTTTACAGTACATCTGTTCCTAGAACTTTGCTTTTAAACAATTCCATAATGATATCGATGCTTTATAATTAATCATGGATTGAATTGTACCATATAAAGCTTTTTTTTTTTAAATTTTTGAACACAAATTAATGTTCGTGCTTAAAAACGATCCCACGGAAATAAATGTTTTTATAATTTAACGTCCTTCAATCGAACACGCTTTACACGCCAATGAATGAATACAGTGGGTGAATTAACGGCTCAAGCGAGCTCGGGATTCGTAAAACTTGCTCTTACGTGATATTGATCTTCTCGGGATAGGCTAAAACATCTGTAAAATATTGCATTCAGATGTGTCTCATCAACGAGATTTCAGTTTTGACCTTAGAAATGAGACAGGCACCCTATTTCCACATCATGAAAGTGGGCAAAAATGCAGACATGAAAGTATCACCTGATTAAAAAACACACATGAAATAAGTTAAATTGCATTTCTTCCTAGGACTCAACTATTCTGAAACGAATGAAACTTTATTAAAGTTTCTTTTTCAGAACTGTAAAATGTTTTGCTTTATTTTGTTCTTGTAGGAAATACATATATTTTGGGTTTAAATTTTTTTCTAGGTCCCACAATATATTAATTTTATATTACATATTAGTCAGAATTATTTAGTAAAAGAACAGGATTTTAAGTTTAAATACACTACCTGATCAAAAGTATCCGTACTGAAAATCACAGTACTTCGTGGCACCCTGCATCGGTAAAGCTGGAAGTCAATATGGTGTTGGCCCACGCTTAGCCTTGATGACAGCGTTCTCTCTCGCAGGCATACTTTCAATCAGGTGCTGGAAGGTTTCTTGGGGAATGGCAGCCCATTCTTCACGGAGTGCGGAACTGAGGAGAGGTATCGATGTAGGCCGGTGAAGCCTGGCACGAAGTCGGCGTTCCAAAACATCCCAAAGGTGTTCTATAGAATTAAAGTCAGGACTCTGTGCAGGCCAATCATTACAGGGATGTTATTGTCGTGTAACCACTCCGCCACAGCTCGTGCAGTATGAACAGTTGCTCGATCGTGTTGAAAGATGCAATCGCCATCCCTGAATTGCTCTTCAACAGTGGGAAGCAAGAAGGTGCTTAAAATATCAATGTAGGTCTGCGCTGTGATCGTGCCATGCAATACAACAAGGGATGCAAGCCCCCTCCAGGAAAAACACGACCACACCATAACACCACCACCTCCGAATTTCACTGTTGGTACTACACACGCTGGCAGATAACGTTCACCGGGCATTCACCATACCCACACCCTGCCATCGGATCGCCACATTGTGTACCGTGATTCGTCACTCCACACAACGTTTTGCCACTGTTCAATCGTGTGATGTTGACGCTCCTTACACCAAGCGAGGCGTGGTTTGGCATTTTCCTGTGATATGTGGCTTATGAGCAGCCGCTCGACTTTGGAATTCAAGGTTTCTCACCTCACGCCTAACTGTCATAGTATTTGGAGTGGATCCTGATGCAGTTTAGAATTCCTGTGTGATCGTCTGGATAGATGTCTGCCTATTGCTCTTTACGACCCTCTTCAAATGCCGGCGGTCTCTTGTCAGTCAACAGACGAGGTCGGCCTGTACACTTTTGTGCTGTACATGTCCCTTCAAGTTTCCACTTCACTATCATATCAGAAACAGTGGACCTAGGGCTGTTTAGGAGTGTGGAAATCTCGCGTACACACTTCTGACACAAGTGACACCCAATCACCTGACCACGTTCGAAGTCCGTGAGTTCCACGGAGCGTCCCATTCTGCTGTTTCACGATGTCTAATGGCTACTGAGGTCGCGGATAATGAGTACCAGGCAGTAGGTGGCAGCACAATGCACCTAAGATGAAAAAAGTATGTTTATGGGGGCGTCCGGATACTTTTGATCACATAGTGTAGCATGCTAGCTAAATAATTTTAATTACATTAAAATTTGCCCCATAACGACAGCCAGCTTTCTTTCATTCTGTTTACACATCAAAGATAGTATCTAAGTTTCTCTCAGAAGACTGGAAAAAGTGCAGAATATATCTATTGACTGATACAGTAACGTCCAGTGTTTTTCTAGCATTTTTCATTCATAAACATTAAACAGGATTAATTAGAATACACTCTTATTCATGGGCTTTTAACAGTTGCTTTGAAATTATATCATCCCCTATAATTATTGAGGTCATAGAGGCTTGAAATAATTTCAGTACATGGGATATTTAGATATACCATGTAGGCATTCATTGTTCAGGATAACAAAAAGGTTTAGCAGTTACACTGCGGAATTATATGGAATTCGAAACTGGAGTTGTCGTATGAGATTAATATTGTAGGTGCTATTTGGTTTCCCAAAGCTGTTAAATGGAGAACTGATATGTACGGTTCAGTTACTTTTAGAAAGCAACATTAACTCAACAAAATAATAAGTCCTGGGTTGGAATCCCGGCTGGGCCGGGACATTTTCTTCATCCAGAATCATTCCCTATGTTCAGTAGAATCTGTAATATGAATTCTTTAGTGAACGCGAGTGTTCAATGTAAAATTAAAAAAAAAAAAAAAAAAAAAATCCGCGCTAAGAAACCTACAATTCAAAGAGAAACTAGGGTTGCCAATTATACCGCATTTCCCGGGAAATCCGTATTTCAGCATTCCTTTCGATCCAAATCCCGGGTCCTGGCCTTTGTAGCATTTATCCCGTATTTCTCATTTGAATTATTAGTTCTAACTTTTTTGTAGTGGAACATACAGGGTTTTAAGCTAGATAACATCTTTCAGAAAACTTTTAAGAAATGTAACTTCAATTTGGTCACATATTCTTCAGACACTTCAGATTTGGGGGAAAAAAATCAATTGATTTGGATGCCCCTCGCTGTTCTGAGCTTCAGTTTAAACGACTTAAAGACCTTAAGTGTATTCAGTGCCAGGTGTCATATCTCAGGACTCTCACGACTCTTTCTGCTCTTGTACAAACTATGTTTACAAACATTATTTTCCATCTACTTTATATTAATACAAATAAACATTTACAGAAACTACCTTTGGCTAGTTTTCTTGTAGATGCAAGGGGAATATGTTACGCTTTAAGCGATAGTCAAATCTTTTAAGAGTTGCTATGTGGCGCATTCCATTCTCTTTGCATGTCCAGGACATAAGACAAACGAATAACGAGTTCCCATTTGAGAAAAAGTATAAGTATTGGAAAATTCAAACAAATAGCAATGAATATCTCGGAAATTGTTAACTCGACAAAGAAAAAAATCTGATGTTATACTCACATGACTTTCTCTACTCTTGTACAACCTATTTTTACAAACGCTTATTCACCATATGCTTCATGTTAATCGAGATGTTAATCTTATCGCTAATTTTCTTGTAGATGCAAGGGGAATATGGTATACTTTAAGCGATAGTCAAATATTTTAAGCGCTCTTTGCATGCCCAGGACATAAAAAAAATCTGATGTGTTACACTCACATGACTTTTTCTACTCTTGTAAAACTATTTTTACAAACGCTTATTCCCCATATGCTTCATGTTAATTGAGATGTTAATCTTATTGCTAATTTTCTTGTAGGTGCAAGAGAAGTGGTAGGCTTTAAGCAATAGTAAAATATTTTAAGAGCTGGATCCTATGTGGAGTATTCCATTCTCTTTGCATTACCAGGACAAAAAAAATGAATAACGAATTTGAGAAAAGGTATAAGTATTGGAAAATTTAAGGGAATAACAAGCAATATCTCGAAAATGGTTCACTCAACAACAAAAACGTATATGACGTAAATTGTGTATTTTAACGCGATCTACATTTTTGTGTAGCAAAATTCTGTCTATCTCTTATGGTTTACCAGTTATGCAAAAGTCGTTCACAATGAATACTTTCGGAGACATTCCCAGAAAATTCGAGATATACATTACATTTGTCATGAAAATATCTTAAACATATAATATTTTAATCAAAATCGTTAGAACCGTTTTTGAGAAAATTAAATCTTTCGAAAAATCTTCCATGTAAAGGGTAATCTGGGGTGGGGGGATTCTCTTGAAAACCTTCGTGTCGCATCTCTGGAAGATACTGAACCTAAATATCAAGTTTGGTGTTTATCCGACTGTTTGTTTCCGAGTTCACTGACACACACGGACGTGTTTCCAAAATGCTTTTTTTGGATTCAGGGCTCTCTAAACATGTATTTCCGGTGAAATCTCGGTATCGATTTTTTTAGGTAGAATGCCATACTTCTACTTACTCTACGTAGTAGAGAAAGTAAAAAGGAAAATTGTGAGGGCGAATTTCTGACACAAATACGAAAACTAAACAAACAATAAATATGGGTCATAGAATATAATTAGTTTTGAAAGCAAAACTGTGCGCCAGCTATTATTCTACGTTAACTTTTCAACCCGTATAGGCAAAATTATATTATTTCAACCACATAAACATGTTGAGTATTCTAAACTGTTAACAGGAAAATTCAGAAGATGCACATTATTTGGAGGAATGGATGAACTTCAGCTATATTCACATTGTTATGGTGGACGGATTTGTGTTCACGTTAACACAGATAACAAAGTTTGTCTCTTGTGGAAGACCACGTGAATTCAGGTAAACAATCAGCGAGATAGTGTTTACACGCGCTGAAACATCTGCTATCTTTCAACTTCTGCAGTTAGGAAAATGTAGGTATGTGTACGTATACAAGAACCTGACGTCGGGCTTTCATCGCAGGAATATTGAATTTCCAATTTCTCTCCATCCAATTCCCTCTTCTTCCTACGTCCAATCTCTTCTCGTCCTCTTGTCCCATCTCACTGCCCTATATTCCGTGTAGGTATTGTGTTACTTGACGTCATCATAGCCCTTAGATACTGGAAAGCTCTCCATGGCTACAGGGAGGAAGTGGGCGTTCAGATTCTGATATTAATCTGAAATATGACATTCATACGACTTTCTCTACCTACTATAATTTCTTTTTACTTTCTCTACTTCGTATAGTAAGTAGGGGAAGTATTGCATTCCACTCAAAAATTCGAAACCGAGATTTCACCGGAAATACACGTTTTGAGGCCTCCTGAATCCAAAAAAAAGTAATTTTGGAAATATGTCCGCGCGCGTGTGCGTGTGTGTGAACAGTATAACTCGGAAACGAACAGGCAGATAAACACCAAACTTGGTATTTAGGTTCAGTATCTTCCAGAAATGCGACACGAAGGTTTTCAAGAAAATTCCCCACCCCAGATTAGCCTTTACATGGAACATTTTTCGAAAATTTTTATTTTCTCAAAAACGGCTCTAACGATTTTGATTAAAGTATCATATGTTAAGACATTTTATGCCAAATAAAATGTACATCTTGAATTTTCTGGGAATGTCTCCAAAAGTATCTACTTTTCCGGTGGCCCTCGCTCCAACGTTTTAAAAAAAAACTTTGTATTTCAATGTTTATTTTAATATTATATATGTATGCCTCGGCTGCGTCAGTAGTAATTTGCAGAAACACGTATCTCTTAGCAGGGGGTGGTGTCGCTAAAGAATGAAGGCTTGCACAAATTACAATGGTATTTAACTTCGTTTTATTAATCTTTCACACGATTAAATAACACTTCATTGATATATCATACTGTAGAGCTGTGAGATTGTTACTTGTACTATTAACTCGTATACTTTATACAATTCACCCGTAATGTCTCACAATGAATACGTACCGAGCGAACTCCTCGGGAACGCTGTCTTCTAGTAGCGTCTGGTTGGGTACGTTGTCTTCTAGCGTCTGGCTTCTACCGCCTAAATTTATACTTTTACTATATTTCAAGTCTCTGATTGGCTAATTTTACTCCAATAGAATACTTTCATTTAACTTAAAGCTTTTCTAGTTTTTGATTGGCTATTTATAAACTGTTTTAAATAGGACTTTATTGTTACAAAGATTATTAGTAGCATTATTAAGCTTTCCAATTTAATGTCGTCTCAGGGTTACCTCATTGTTGGCAACTTTCGGCTTCAATTCTCACAGCTCCTACATTGTTAAATTACATAATACATTCACATAACATTATTATACATGTACATAGTAATACAAACATTAATACAATGACTGTTGCATACATTTTACATATTATTACATACACATATTGCTCTAAGGCAACTGTTATTATATTTTATAATCAGACTGATATCATTTAAATGTTAAAAATACTGCCTGAAAATGTAAGTGCAAGAAAATGACAAAACAGTGACGTAAAATGGCCCAAAACGACCAAAAATGGGCTATTAAAACGTATTTCAATAATCTGGGACACATGACATGGATTTATACATATTTAGCAATGCCCATGAGGTAGGAATTAAAGTAGGTCATTAGAATTCGGGCTGTATTCATAACTGATTTTGTTGGATGTATATCAATTAATATTTTGCATATAGTTTGGAGAATTTATGTCGTCCGGTATATCTGTATCTCTTCCCAATGACAACCTATAACTAATCTTTGCCTCCCTGATTTGTTCTCTTTATTCTGGTGGGGATAGCTGAATTTATTGATAACTATTTCGTCAATTTTTCTGATAATTACTATAAAACGACTTTGACAATTTTTGTATCCTTGACGTTCTTTGGTAGTAAATGAGCTCACTATAAACATATTTATAAGTCAAGAGCAACTAGAAAAGCGTAACATGTGAAACACTTTTTTGTCTAAGAAAAGTGTATCCATTGATCAGCTCTGTATATTTGAGGATGTGTGTACGTAGTTCAAAATTATGTGTAAAATATCACGTAATGCACTTTCAACAAATACAGTATATTGCTATCTTTAAAAATCCTTTAATGTAAGGATTAATTGTAAGCATAATTGCCTATTTTTTTTCAAATTGTATTTGCAATCAAAACAAAATTATAGTACACTTTACTTTGTACTGTGAAGCTTAACTTCTTTCATTCCCTTAATTCCAATGTCGTCCATTTCGCCCATAAAAGCTCTTTTATAATCCTTTAGTCGATACGATATTAGTCGTTCTTCAAAGTTCTACAATGAATTGCAATTCCACATTTTATGGTCTCCATCTTTTGCTTGTGAAGTTTGTGTGAGAAACAGGGCTCTGAGAAGATACTCTTTTGCACGAAATGGAATTTAAACATTTTATAAATAAAATGGGATGTATAATTTATGCAACCATGATATATCTTTTCCACTGAACCTCTCCAGTTTTATTGCTAATTGTTTGCCGTTTATTTTTGCGTAATTAATAAATACAAACATATAACGACTTATTCAAAAAGAAGGAACGTACTTTAAATGTTTATTTCTAATAAACGACATTAGATGGCGACACATACGATACATCACTGAATAGAGAAAAGTTCAAAATTTTATTTTGTGTGTTCAAAATGAGCACAATTTGTTATGCGCGAACGACCAGTGCTTTTCTGTTTGCATACGCAACCATCTTTTACGAATTTATTGTATCAATTGTAAATTATTTATGACAGGCGCTGCACGCTGCAATGAAACAATAGATTCACTCTTTGCATAATGCAGCAATCAAAACGACTTTTTCTGTGACATCGCCGTTTTCTCGTAGTCATTTCCTCACAGCGCCGCTGTAGACATTGAATGGAACTAATAGGTGGGACTTAAAACTTTAAACTTTCCTCTATTCAATGACGTTTCGTATGTATTGTATCTATTGTAGTTCATTAAAAATTAATATTTAAAATCTGTTCATTCTTTTTGAATAACCCTGTATTTGTAATTTTGTTGGAAAGTTATGTTCTATCGATATGTTATCCTTTACGAAAAATTGACTATTTGAAGAACACAAGGTTTTAAATCAACAATGACCATATAACAATACCTTTGCTATAGCACACGTCCAAAGACTTTGTAATCTTTAATTTCTATATTTGAGAATGAGAAGTATTGTACAGATTGACAGCACCGATAATACAATCTAATTTAATGCGTAGTTATTAATCTATTCGCATTAAGTTACTTGCATGAAGCAAACAAAGCAAGGATGAAAAATAATTTCACTTAATACGTGCAGGCTTCACTCACCTATAGCGTATGGACAACTGATAACGGCTAAGTAGGGTGTTAAAAGAGATTTTAGACGCTCAAGGTTATCAGTAAAGTCTACCTTTTTTACGAGTTGAAAAGCGATAAATCTAAGTCCTAATGTTTCCATTTATTTGTCTTAATTTATTCAAGCGTGTCAGAGCAGAGCGCATTCGCGCACCAGTGTTGCATCACATGACTTTCTCAACCCATTATTGTTTTATCTCTCTTCTGCGAAATATTCTTACGCAAACTTATTTTTCTATCTAGTTCATGTTAATCGGGAAAAACATTTGTAGAAATGATTTCACTTTACGTTATATAGGTACCAGGGGAATACAGAAGGCTGAAACGATTCCAAAATCTTAAAAAAAAAAAAGGTTTCTATATGTTTCTTTACATTACATAACGAGAAACAAAATGGTGCCATAATGTTTTAAAAAATGTTAGTGGAAAAATGCAAACCAATAACAAATCTCGGAAATGGTTGATGTCACGAACAAATTTGACACAATTGGTGTGCTTTAACAATAATTAAATTTTTATGTGATAATTTTTGCCCTTATCTTATGAATTTCCAGTAGGGATGGGCAGAAAATAACGTAACAGCTACACTAAGGTAGGTGTTGCAATGTAACTGTTACTGGAGTAATACAGACACAATATTTAGTTATCCATTAACGGTTACTAAAGTAACGAGTACAAAGTAACTAGTTACCCAATAACGGTTAACAAATTAATGAAGACAGTAAATAGTTATCCCGTTAAGGTTACAGAATCTGGATAACATATTCACTGCATGTGCGTTGGCATCGCTTATCAGGAACTCGTTACCTCATCTCGTTACACAGTATTAATCTCCTCCACAAGAGATCGTGGGTGGATCGAGCGTGTATCTAACATACCATCTGTCGAGAAAAATGCCTACTAAATATGCGCTTTGCTAAATTAATGTAATCAACTGAGATTATCCTCATGTTTTGTGAATTTAGACAATGTGTGCTTGGATGTTAATGTTTCTCTTCTGACAACATCGCCTTTCAAAATGTCGTTATCCTGTTTTATCTAACATTCTACAAGAATATTTAATTTATTATATGCTTAACTTCGTCCATGCTTATATTGGCAACAGTTATGTATTTTCCTTTACTGTTTCTGCTTCACGCGATGCTTATACTTAGGTTACCATATAGCTCAGTTCACCTGTACAAACAGTGTATATATGCAGGGAATGTAGAAGCAAGTGCGAATGCGTTTTGCGATTATAAATCACCGTAGTAATCAAAGTGTTGACGGAGCTAGAGGAACTTCTTTCTAAATTGCTAACAAAGTAAGTCTGTATCGACATCGTCCATATTGAAACATAGTTACAGCAAATCGTTACTGGTAACCATTAATGTAATGTAATGACAGTCATGCAAACAAATAACTTAATTGTTACTGGTAAGCGTTACTGTAACCGTTAACGCCCTGTAACTGCGTCAGTTATATCCGTTACCCGAAAATAACTGTCCCATCCCTAATTCCTAGTTAAAGAAATTTGCACAAAAAATTACAATAAAGAGGACTTCAGACTATTCACATAAAAGTCAAGATATACTTACATTATGCATGCATAAGATCTTAAATTCGTGGTATTTTAACCAATAGTGTTAAATCTATTTGGGAAAAAATAACGAAAAATTGTCAATGTAAGGGGTATTTGGACTTTGGGAATTTTCTTCAAAATCCTCCTGTCGCATCTTCGAAAGATGCTGAACCTAAACACCACGTTTGGTTTTTAAATTTTTTTGTTTGAGTTATCACAAAATGTGATCATAATGATCACAACTGCTGATAACATTGGTGAGTTATGATGCGGTATTTACTTATAATGTTGATGCTTGTGATGTTTATGTATGTGTGTTTACTTCACGCGTTGCCATCTTGTGACGTCATTCTTTGTTAGGTTCGTAGGTCCATCTTGTGTTAGCAATTTGCATCAGTGTTAGCTTTTTTGTTTGATTTCATTTCAAATGTCCTCCGGTTAGCTATTATCTTATCTTGGGTCGAACATGTGTCTCTATACAGTTTGTGAAGCGGAAAGGAATCTTTTATCCAAAAATTACACTGATGAAGAAATTTGTTTTATAATTTTTATTGTCGAACAGGTTCACTATCACTTTTACATATTGATCTGGATACTCGCCAAACTGAAACTGTTATAATACTTCTTACTGATCACTTTTAATTCACGTACTTCAACTTTGTGTATAATTAACTTTATAATACTTTAGATTTTTGTAACTTGTGAATCTATAGCCGACGTATCTCATACAAATATTTTGACGAACTGACGAACTTACGACGTGTATTGCACAAAGAATTTTGATGAACTGCCCGCGATCTACCTCTGACTTGGCTTATTTATACTCCTTCGTCCAGATACGCCTAAAGATTATAAATGAATTACTATTGGCTAATAAAACGCGCCAACATTAGCGTCTATCTTAATATCCAATGAAAATTATGAATAGATATGCTTTAGGGAGAAAACATTCCAGAAGTTTCTACCGAAAACGCGTCAACATTACGTAACTTCCTCGTTTCCAATAATGATAAACAGCTCACCCCCCTTCGCTGCATTATTGCGCTATTATTGACAGTTTCAGTAAAGCCGTATAAACTTATTTCCCAATAATAATTACAATTAATAAACATCTGAAATCAATGTCACATAAAAATGCATATTCATATTACAACCATTATTTACATTTAAGTAATTTGTGATACAAATTACTGCATCAGTTATCACAAAATGTGATCAAAATGATCACAATTATCATAAAACATCTTTTTGAATTGTGTTTGCCCAGTATATAAGTTTACAGTGAAACATCGATTAGAATTTTTGTATGGAATGCAATACTTCCTCTACTTTCTGTAGGTAGGTGGTACAGAAAGTGAAAGTACCTAATGCATTTTGCACAATCTGGCGATTTTCAATCTGAATGTTAACAGGTTTATAACTTTTGGGAAATTTGTCAAGTATTTATGGCATTATTTTTAAAATTATTTTTTGGAATATACACATATAGAAATATCATTTAACCTGAAGGAAAAATACATTCATTAACGAAAACTTCAGCGAAAAAAGTAGATTATTCACGACTTTTGTTGCTCTCCCAGATTAAATATTTCGATGACATTTTTCAGGTTTTTACACAAACAAATCTACTCCAGTAAGCGCATACAAGTTGAAAATACATACATTAGAAAGCTCGAAGTTTATTTCATTTTACAAAAATAACAAAACTATAAAATGTAAGACTGTAAAAATCACCAGAGCACGTAAACTATAATAGAGGGTAATCCAGAAAGTCCCAGACGTTTTGAAATAAACAATTAACAAAATGCAAATATAAGCGTTTATTATCTACATTTGAAAGGTACACTCTTAAGCTATTTTTCTACATAATCGCCATTCAAATTGAGGCATTTATCATACCGTGGCACGAGTTTTTCAATACCCTCTCTATAGAAATCTGCCGCCTGCGACTTCAACCACTGCTTTACGCCAGCATGCAGTTCAGCGCCAGTATCAAAGCATCAGTTTGATTCACCAAACTCCACGAAATTTGGGGAAAATGTTCCGAAAGCACTGTAAGCGTGAAACGAAGATTTTCACAAACTTTGTCATTGATTTGCATTGACAGTTCATCAGTCATTAGGCTAGGCCTACCACTGCGATCCTCGTCGTGAACATTGGTATGGCCATTTTTAAAATCAATGCACCGTTGCCTGACTCGGCTTTCACTCATTATTCCCTGATCGTAAACATCACAAAGTTAACGATAAATTTCAATTGATTTGTTCTTTTTAGCCAACCGCACTTCACAAGTGGCGAGATTTTCTATTGCAGCGCACATTTTAACAACTGACAGAGCACAGTAAGGAAGGCACAGTCCTCACGCTACAACAGCTGGATGCGTACTGAATGTAGGAACGTTCTAACACTAAGATGGTGGCTCGAGCCCTACTCATTGCCACGATAGGCAAAAACGTCTGGGACTTTATGGACTGTCCTCGTATTATCGTTTGTTCGTTGTGTATATTAAAATGAGTATTTTGCCTTCATAATTCGGTTGCTAGAATACTTTAAAGTGGTGTCTGAATTCTTTCCTAAAAGTTTACATATCTAAAGTAAAATGCATGCGAAACAAACTCCTTGATTACGGAAATCAATTTGAAAAGTGCACAAAGAAATATAATTTTATACATAGTTTTTACGTGCGGAAATTATACATTAAATAATGTTTTCAGAGTGCGTTGAGTCTACCAGAGGTTAAATGAGGTCGAAAGGACCAGCTGCTGCCGACTGATATGAACTTTCAGAAGTGCTGCCATGTTTGCTCTCAACCTCTTCCGTTGTGGGGAGATATTCCGGAAGATACGCCCAGAATGAGAGGGCTACAGCGCTTTCCTTGTTCAGTGCAATCTTTCCTTTCTCAAACGAACTTATAACATGAGATCTGCCCATTATCTTCGAGTTGTTACATTCTCATAGCTGACCATTGGCTGTTACGGTCAGTTATCCATAATTGGCGTATATACGTGATCAGGTTCGGCAGAATAAACATAGCCTTCGTTTATTAAATGGATGCTGCATGGTTATACCAGACAAGGAACGTGATTGAACCCTGAAGTACTTAACGGTGACTAACAATCCCAAATGGCTGAAATATTCTGGAAGAACATTGTCTGTAAAAGGTTGCAGATAGTTGCACCTAAAAGCTAACTAAATCACTGCGACAGCTTACGCCATCTTCAACAAAATCTGAGACTCCATTAAACAAAGCCAAAACAAAACAAAAATAAATCTGATATGTTACACTCACATGACTTTCTCTACTCTTGTACAAACTATTTTTACAAACGCTTATTCTCCATATGCTTCATGTTAATCGAGATATTGAGATGTTAATCTTATTGCTAATTTTCTTGTAGATGCAAGGGGAATTGGTAAACTTTAAGCGATAGTCAAACATTTTAAGAGCTGGTTGCTATGTGGAGTATTCCATTCTCTTTGCATTACCAGGACAAAAAAATTAATAACGAATTTGAGAAAAAGTATAAGTATTGGAAAAGTTAAGGGAATAACAAGCAATATCTCGAAAATGGTTCACCAAAAAAAATGTATATGAAATAAATTGTGTATTTTAACGCGATCTACATTTTCTGTGTAGTAAAAGTTTATCTATCTCTTAGTGTTTATCAGTTATGCAAAAGTCGTTCACAATGAAGAATACTTTAGGGGACATGTCCAGTAAATTCAAGATATACATTTTATTTTTCATAAAAATGTCTTAAACATATGATACTTTAATCAAAATCGTTATAGCCGTTTTTGAGAAAATAAAAATTTTCGAAAACTGTTCCATGTGAAGGATAATCTGGGGTGGGGGGGGATTTTCTTGAAAACCTTCGTGTCGCATCTCTAGAATATACTGAACCTAAATACCGAGTTTGGTGTTTATCCGACTGTTCAGACAGACAGACAGACAGACAGACAGACAGACAGACAGACAGACAGACAGACAGACAGACAGACAGACAGACAGACAGACAGACAGACAGACAGACAGACAGACACGCATATGTTTCCAAAAATACTTTTTTTGGATTCAGAAGGCCTCAAAACATGTATTTACGGTAAAATCTCGGTATCGAATTTATGGGTGGAATGCAATACTTTCCCTACTTGCTATACGTAGTAGAGAAGTAAAAAGAAGACAGGAAAGAATCTATTGCGCTACTGGCTTTCTCTAACAAATT
The DNA here is from genome assembly GCA_030765065.1 of Deroplatys truncata. Taxonomy (NCBI): domain Eukaryota; kingdom Metazoa; phylum Arthropoda; class Insecta; order Mantodea; family Mantidae; genus Deroplatys; species Deroplatys truncata. The sequence continues at coordinate 152,100,092 of CM060977.1, read as the reverse complement.
ATTCTTGCAAAAGCCTTTTATTGTATCTATTTCTTGTTAATACAAATAAAATTTAAATTCACATTTACACATTTCGTTGTATGATACAACAGGTAAAGCGAGTGGGATTTTTAAAGAAGGTGTTGCTGTGTGATGACTTTGAAATTCCATGATCTTTGCATGAACAAGAGAGAAAAAATCTGATGTGTTACACTCACATGACTTTCTCTACTCTTGTACAATCTATTTTTACAAACGCCTTTGTCAATCTTATTGGTAATTTTCTTGTAGATGCAAGGGAAACATGGTAGCTTTTAAGCGATAGTCAAATATTTTAACGCTGGTTGCTATGTGGCGAATTCCATTCTCTTTGCATGTCCAGGACATAAAAAATCTGATGTGTTACACTCACATGACTTTCTCTACTCTTGTACAATCTATTTTTACAAACGCCTATTCTCCATATGCTTCATATTAATCGAGATATCGAGATGTCAATCTTATTTGTAATTTTCTTGTAGATGCAAGGGGAATATGGTAGCTTTTAAGCGATAGTCAAATATTTTATCGCTGGTTGCTATGTGGGGCATTCCATTCTCTTTGCATGTCCAGAACATAAAAAAATGAATAACGAATTTGAGAAAAAGTATAAGTATTGGAAAATTTAAGGGAATAACAAGCAATATCTCGCAAACGGTTCACTCAACAAAAGAAATGTATATGACATAACTTGTGTATTTTAACGCGATCTACATTTTTTGTGTAGTAAAATTTTGTCTATCTCTTATGGTTTACCAGTTATGAAAAAGTCGTTCATAATGAAGAACACTTTTGGAGACATTCCCAGAAAATTCGAGATATACATTTTATTTGTCATGACAATATCTTAAACATATGATATTTTAATCAAAATCGTTAGAGCCGTTTTTGAGAAAATTAAAATTTTCGAAAAATGTTCCATGTAAAGGGTAGTCTGGGTTGGGGGGATTTTCTTGAAAACCTTCGTGTCGCATCTCTGGAAGATACTGAACCTAAATACCAAGTTTGGTGCTTATCCGATTGTTCGTTTTTGAGTTATGCTGTTCACAGACACACACACACACACACACACACACACACACAGACACACACACACACACAGACACACAGACACACACACAGACACACACACGGACATGTTTCTAAAAATGCTTTTTTTGGATTCAGGAGGTCTCAAAACGTGTATTTCCGGTGAAATCTCGGTATCGAATTTTTGGGTGGAATGCAATACTTCCCCTACTTACTATACGTAGTAGAGAAAGTAAAAATGAATAGCGACTTCCCAGTTGAGAAAAGTAGTAAAGTATTTGAAAATTAAAACAGAAAACAAGAAATAATTTGGAAATGGCCATCTCTGCAAAAAACGTATTTGTCATAAAATGTGTTTTAACTAGATCTACATTTTTTGTGTAGCACATTTTGTGAATATCACTTATGGTTTACCAGTTATACAAAACTTGTTTAGAATGAAGAAGACTTTACATTTTATTACCAGAAAATGCAAGATATATGTTTCTTTGCCATATAAATATTTTAAACATAGCTTAACATATTTTTTCCTAGTAAAACGTAGCTTGAAAAGCTTAGTGTCGCATCCTTGGTAGTTTGATATTTAACCGGCTTTTCGTTTTTTATACATGATCTACACATAAATATATACATACATGTATGTACGGACCTTGTTTTAATTATTCAGAGAATCTTAAAACGTGTATTTACGGTGAAATCCCGGTATCGAATTTTTGGGTGAAACGCAATTTTTCCTTGCTTACTATAGATAAGTAGCAGCGAAAGTAAAAGGGTAACAAAAGGCAAACGCGTCTGTACTGTAGCAGAATTAAATCTTAATTTAAAAAGTGTATTAGGAGAAACGGAAAAAAGTTAGTGTTAAAAGAATCAATGGTGGACATTTTGTTTAACATTTCCCCGTTCTGGTGATATCTTACGCTTTATTGAGAAATGGACTATAAATCGGTTGAGAAATAATAGTGAAATACCACAGTTTTGCAAATTACTATCGAGTTTTTCACAACTTGAGAAATAGTGACAGTCAACGGTTAACCAATGGATAAGATGACACGAAAAGCCTCTAAATCCAAGTTTATATGCGTTAAGAAAAACTGGATATTACTATATAATATATGTAATGTTTATTTCCGCATTATTACAATAATACAAATAAAGCTTACATCTAAAACTTACGTCTAGTGCACCAGTTTTCTAGTTCCCCCATATTTAGCCCCTAGGCTGTATATATGGGATAAAGCTACTATACCATCTCTCCACTTTGCAGACTATGCCCGTTCTTCTGTACCTTTCTTAAGCTCCTTATCCACTTATCTCTTGTGTTGCCTAACAATGTCCCCATCATTTTGATTGTTTCTACTTTTGTACTTTCTAACATTCTTAATGCTACTGCTTCTTTGTTTAGCTTGTCCCATTTTTTGTTCCACATAACCTGTCTCCACCTTTTAACCTTCTCACATTCTATTAGCAAATGAAAAGTACTACCCGATTCATCACACATAATACATCTCCCCGAACAATTATATCCATTCCTTTTTAAAAATATTACTTCTGTGCGCATCCACGCAAGACCTATTCTACCAAATTTATTGCATATATCTACATGCTTCTCCCATTCTTTTAACTGATTTATACAAGCTCAATGATCTTCTATCCTCAAAACTAGCCCAAATCTCTTGTTTATCGATATCTTCCACACTCAATCTCACTTCTTTCCAAAACCCACTGTTATTATATTTATCTAATAGGAAAATATTCCTCATGCCAATTTCTTTTAGGGAATTTCCCATCTCACCTAACCAGCACTCTTCTGCTAAGACAGCTTTTTGAAACTATATACATTCTTTTAATATATTACTATCTTCTAAATTTAAACATCTATACCAATACTTCAAAATTCTTTCCACTATTACACCTTTTCTCCCTACAATTCCTAGCGCTGCCAGTGCTACGCCCCTTGGTGAACTCTTGGGTAAACCCAAAACTTCTTTACGAAACATTCTATGGACTATATCAATCTTAATCCATCCCTTTGCCCCCCCCCCCCCCATATTTCTATTCCATATAGCATTTTTGACTCCACTACAGCTTCATATAGCCTTTCCAACCAGGATATTACTAATCCTTTGAGCTGTCATAAAGCGTTTATTGCAAAACACGAAGTATTAGGAAAGCAAATAAGTAAGAATTAATTTTTTTTATTTTAATAATCCCGAAAGGGTATTTTGTTTTTGCGCAAATTTGTTTTGTCAAAGGACGTCGACTTGAAGAGATGATGGCAAACGAAGCATTAATGTTCGGGTTGAAACCTTTTTGTTCAACAGCTGTAAACAGGCACACCTTGCGATACCGTCAAAGGCTACAAAGTTGTTTAGCAGATAGACCGTAGATAAGACACACCTTGTCTTCACAAATAGAGGAATGCCATTTCTAAATGATTAAAACACAAGGAGGCGCAGAAGCATTAGCGTAACCTTAAAAAATAACCTTCCCTCTCTTGGGAATTTACCAATTAATACGCGAATTATTCTCTAGAAACGTGGAAAGTTCGTAAGTATACGGACGTTAAGCAGATATTTGTATGCAAAGAAGGGGAATAGCAATAAACTGTCCGCTCATGTTACTGTTCTTATGTTGGAATTTACTTGGCAGTCCCGCATATCAGTATTTCACGAGCAAAATTCAGCAATATAGGACTAGCTTACGGAGTGTGATTTTTGGAGTTTTTTATGGTATTTCTTTTGTCCTGTAGGTGCAGTACGAACTCCATTGTGTTCAACATCACCCCCCGCTCCTGATCTACATTTATGATGACGCTTATAGGTAACAAAACTTTTTGCACGTTTGTGTTGTTTGGTGCGTTTTCCAGATGATATTTAAACAGAAGGGCATTTATAATTCCAACACATGAATTAATTTTCAAGAATTGAATTGAGTTGAGTTTTATTTATGGGCGCTATTTAATTCCTGTGGTTCTTAGCGTCCTATTCCATAATGAGCGTGGAATACCGTGGAAACTTTGCTCAGAGGCCTCTTTATTAGGCTTGAAGTTCCTATAAATAAATATACAGTTCGTATAAGTAAATATAAACGCTGAACCACCGGCTTTGCTTCCGTTCTGAAGAAAGCCATGCTAAGGATTTTTACATAATAATAATAATAATAATAATAATAATAATAATAATAATAATAATAATAATAAAAAGTGCGACAGTATTAGTGTTATATTTATTTAACATTATTGTAGCTTACGTAATATGCTTTTACGTAAATTATTAGAACTTGAAGATCTTATATTGTGCTGCTTTTGTTTTGTTTGGTTACATAATTTTAACTGCCCCACGTATGGGAGCCAATATGTAGTAGTTCAAATGTTATTTGTGTAACATTATTGTAGCCCCACGTTGTGGTAGCCAATTTGCGACGGTATTACTTACAAATGTTTGTTTACATCAGTGTTGAAGCCATCTTGTGACGTCATTCATTTGTTCGGTTTGTAGCTCCATCTAGTGTTAGCAATTTGTGGTACCTAGTATCAGTGTTTGAAAGAATTTTAAGTTTTGTTTACTGTCCTCCGGCTAGCTATTATCTTATCTTGGGTCGAACATGTGTCTTGATCAGGGTTGTGTAAACGGAAAGGAATCTTTTATCCAAAAAGAACACTGATGAAGAAATTTGATTTATAATTTTTATTGTCGAACACGCTCACTATCACTTTTTCATATTGATCTAGATACTCGCCAAACTGAAACTGTTATAATAACTTCTTACTGATCACTTTTAATCAACGTACTTCAACCTTTTGTATAATTAACTTTACCATATTTTAGATCTTTCATAATTCTGCTGCGCGTAACTTGTGAATCTATATCCGATGTATGACGAACTGACTGACTGAAGACGACGTGTAGTGTACACAGATTTTTGATGAACTGAGCATGAAGCTACCTCTAACCTACCCTATTTATAATCCTGCATCCAGATACGCCTAAAGATTATAACTGACTTACTATTGGCTAATAAAACGCGCCAACATTAGCGTCTATCTTAATATCCAATGAAAATTATGAATAGATATGCTTTAGGGAGAAAACATTCCAGAAGTTTCTACCGAAAACGCGTCAACATTACGTAACTTCCTCGTTTCCAATAATGATAAACAGCTCACCCCCCTTCGCTGCATTATTGCGCTATTATTGACAGTTTCAGTAAGGCCGTATAAACTTATTTCCCAATATTAATTACAATTAATAAACATCTGAAATCAATGTCACATAAAAATGCATATTCATATTACAATCATTATTTACATTTAAGTAATTTGTGATACAAATTACTGCATCAAAAGGTATCGCCCTCTGCCGGGTTTTAATCAGGGACCTCGAGCCCAGTTTTAAGGACACTTATATCTACCAAAATAAAAGGAAATTTTCCATGCCTCTTCAATATCTGACTTTATAATCCACGTCTCCAACTTCTTCTTGAGATACTGAATGTCTGTTATCATCCATATAATTTCCAAACAATCCACTTTTACCGCTTTGAGTCACGGCATCAATCATCAAGCAGTTGCCTCAAAGCCTCCTAAATTATATCTTATTAAGCCATTGTATTAGTTATACGAGGGGCGTCCAATAAGTAAGTTTATACCTAAACCTAGTGACGCTCAGCTTCGCGCCTTAAAATGTAACAACATTGCTAATTGGTCCTCAGACCGCGCTACCTTATGTATGAAAATATTCTGCTCCAAAACTTTTCGCACGTTTGCATATATGATAATAGCCTATTCTAAAAGAAACGTGCAATAATTTAAATTTATTCGCTCTCTGGAAGCGGCACTTTATCAACTGTTGGGGGCTAATTTTTAAAAAAGAAATTGTGCACTTTTACGCGAATTGCATTGTTCACAAAATTGGCATGCCCTTGCGTGATGTATTTTACACGCTTTCTTTTTTTCCTGGGTGTAACCACTTTTCCCGTTTCAGACTTATCTTTACGAGTACTGTTTATACTTGTACTCGAAACAACTGTGAACTCAGAAGGTAATTTCACCACTTCTTTCACGAGTAGTATTGGATATTACTTACATAACCTATAATAAACATTCAACACTATTGTTTTTTCATCACTAGTTAGTAGTTTGCCCGGCTTAAGCTTAACGTCAGTCGACGAAGCCGCAACAGCAAATTCATCGTCCGCCATGATATTAAACAGAAACTGCTGTTTCAGCTGTAAATATTCTGCGCATACCCGGAGTCAAAGTGACTCATACAAATTGCATGTTGGGACTTGTTTAACGGCACAAATTACGGCTAATTAAACTCTGATATTTATATAGAATGTTATACCATTTAAGGATAAATTCATTCTAAGATTTAGATTATTAGTATGGGACTAATTTTCTACGTGTATTGCTACCGTGGTGAACCACGGTGCACTGGTCACATGGGTTTGTTTTGGCGCGGATCAACCTAAGGGTGAATATAGAAGGCTAACTTTCTGCCCTTCAGTATGAAGGTGGCAATTAGACTGGATGGCACCCTAATGCCATCTGCACGGCACGAAGCAGAAGATCCAGTTGCTGTGCTCTAGGGTCTCTGTAAACACGACGAAGCGGGTGGTTACAGGGATGAGACCTAGAAGGCTGTCCGCCACACCTCGATCTAAGAGTTATCCACCAACCGATGCGTCGCGATATGACGTAAAATAGAGTAATGATAATAAAAAGGCTTAATATCCCTTAAGCTCACATTATAAAAATAGGCAACTATAGGCACCGTAAAATTAGTATATTTTACTTCAGTAAGCATGAAACATTTATTATACGAAGCGTAAGATTCAAAATAAAGGAACAAAATTAGCAAATGCCGAGCTCTAGTCCTGGGAATATACGTGTTAACGTTTATTGCTGTTTTGTTAATGAACAGGCACTCGACACCTGCATCATCCAACATGAAGTCAAGCTGAATTTTGATTGTAACTAATTTTTAGCGTGCTAACGACAATGCTACTGCACCTGATGTTTACTTGCATTAATTAAGATTCTTCAGCTAACAACTTCTGTGTTCAGCTGCTGATTATCATGCTCCGTTCACTTTTGAAGGTCTTTCCATGTTTTCCGCATTGTCTCTTGACGGACATGTTCTCGTTTACTTCTGTTTAGATTTTGTAATATTGCGAAATTTCTCTTCAACTCAGGTGTGGTAACATTGTCGGGCAACTGTTGTTTATCTGCAATAATATCAAACAGCTGTGAGCGGGATAAGCCAGTCATGGAATTCTTAATCTCTAGGACAATACAAGTTAGGAACCTGTGTTTATTTTAAGGAGAGAAATAACTTTGGCCATTTTGTCAAATTTTGAACCTTTTGGTTCTTTTTCTGTGTGATAAAGGAGTTGTATTGTATTTCAAATGTTGGGGAGGCGAACTTGAAGTAGTTACAACCGCACGTATGGTAAAAAGTTTTCGCCCAAAAATGTACTTTCCGGAGGCCTTTGGCCCAAATGTTTAAAAACTATATTAACATTGTAATTTTGACTGTTTCTTTAAATATTATATATTTGTTTGCCTCGGCTGCGTCAGTATTTATTTTTAGAAACACGAATGTCTTAGGGAGTGGTGCGACTGAAGAATGTAGGCTTACACAGATTATAATTTTACTTCACTCCTTTTATTAATGCTTGACGCTATTTAAATAACACTTCACTGATAGAGAGAGAGAGAGAGAGCGAGAGAGAGAGATGAAATCGTAAACTATTTTTGCCTCGCACAAAATACGTATTAAATTTCTCGAGGATGCATCTCGCGTCCGGAGGAACACTGTCTACAAGCAACTAATTTCTGAATTTGTAAATTTTGCTCCATTATAGTTTCTGATTGACTAATCCTAGTCCAATAGAATACCTTCATTTAACTAAAGCTTTTTCTGGTTGTTGATTGGCTATTTTATAAACTGTTACAAAAATTACATTATTGTTTCCAAGAATTACAAGTAGCATTAAACTTTAAAATTCATTATTGCCTCAAGGTTACCTCATTGTTAGCAACTTTTAACCTATTATTCTCATAGCTCCTACATTATTAAGTTACGTAATACATTCACATAACATTATTACACATGTATACAATAATAAAAACATATACAATGACTGTTAGATGCATTTTATATATTATATTATACACACATTGCTTTAAGGCGGGCTGTTATTATATTTTATATTATGTAATTTGACTGAAATCATTTAAGTGTTAAAAATACTGCCTTATGTATTAAAATAGCTAAGAACTTTAGAATATATAAATAGAAAGTTTAAAATAATGATAATGCTACAAACTGTTCTCTTTAAGTTATATTTAAAATCTGCATCTATTTTCCAACTAATTGCATGTAACATTTTAAAGGAATTGTCCACGTACAGATTTACTTTCTCTGCTACCTATGCATAGTAGACAAGAGGAAGTATTCTATTCCATCTAAATCTTCGACGTCGAGATTTTAACGAAATACATGTTTTGTGGACCCTGAATCTAAAAGAAGCATTTCTAGAAAAAGCTCCGCGCGCGCATAACTTAAAAACGAAACATTAGTTAAATACCAAACTTGGTATTTAAGCTTATTATCTTCCTAAGATACTACATGGAAATTTTCAGCAAAATGCCCCAACTCCAAACTACCCTTTACAGGGACATATTTTTAAAATGTTGATTTTCTCCAAAACGACTGAATTTTGATTAAAATACCACATATTTAAGGTATTTACATGGCGTTGAATTTCCTGGGAATATTCTGTAAAGTCCTTCTTTTGGAAGGAATTTTGTATAATTGGTAAACCGTAAGAGATGGATAAGTACTTAGTACACAAAAAATGTAGATATGCTCAAAACCGTTTATTTAAAATAGCTTTTATTTTGCTTTATTAATTTCCAGATGTGTTATAACTTGTTTAATTTTTTTAAATTAACTTTTTTAAAGTGCTATCGTTCAGTTGTTTCTTGCGATGACAGAACAGAGAGTATGGAATTTGAATGCCAGCAAATAGCGAACCGCTTTTAAACATCTATTGATTCGGTTTTCTCTTTCCCTCTTGTACCTATAACGAAATCTGTAATGTAACTATTTCTGTAAAGCTTTATGCGATTAACTCAAGTAGGCAGAAAAATAAGCCTGGTTTAAGAATGGATTGTATAAGCTATATATAGGGCAATTAAATTATATTTGAACCCACTCGCGGCCACTCTCTACTGCGCGAGACAGCCGGCAGTCACCGGGGAAATTACGTCGGCAGAGGCGGACTAAGTAGTAATAGTCCCGGATGAGCCAATTGGATTAACGATAATCCTGCCGCTAGGGGCGCTAGTGTCGCTAGTGTCGCCGCTGATTAAGAGCGACGGCGATAAGTTTGAAAAGCGCCATGAGCGGAAGGATTATCGTTATCGCAATTGGCTAATCCGGGACGAGATAAAAGAATTGAGGATTAGGGAAAGATGAACGAAAAACTGGAAGTGACGTGGAGGGTTTTGATTGGTAAAAATAAGACGAAATGTGATTGGTTCGTTAATTCGGGTGGAAGATGAAGGAAGGAAGATAAAAGAGTATGGAGGACACGTGATGGAGAGGAGCGGAGCGGCGAGGTGTTGTCTGTGCGGAGGTCGGGACTGAAAGAGGGAAAAGATGGCGAACGAGGGATAAAAAGTATAACAAAGTGACGTGTGAAGTTGTGATTGGTGGGAATAAGAAGTGATGTTATTGGTGGAAAGGAACAAATGAAAGTTGTTGATTGGTAAGAATAAGAGAGATTATGATTGGTGGAAAGAAAAAGGTGTGGGAGTGGGGTATGTTGGAGGTGATGGGAAAGGTAAGTTTTCCTACCAACGAGATTTGCAAAAGCCTCTCCAGAACTCATCAGCAATTTTTGAACGTTGGATGGTAGTTTTCTTGAGTGGATAGAGAGATGGGGCGATATGAGACGCGGTGGCGAAAATGGGAACTAAACAAGATGGCGGAGACAAGAGGTCTAAGGACGAGGAAATTTCGAGGTTAGTGGTCAACATGGCGGACGCAAGAGGTGGGGGCAAGGAGACGCGGTGGTGAGAAGGGGAACTAAAAGAAGATGGCGGAAGCAAGAGCTTAGAAGAGCAGATTTTGAGGTTAAAATAGTGGGAACTAAAATGGCGGAGGGTCGGCGACAAGGAGATCCGGTGGCCAACGTGAGAACTAAACAAGATGGCGGACGCAAGAGGAGGGTAAGGAGATTTGAGGTTAAGATTTTTAGGTTAAAACAGGACGTAAGCATGGGAACGAAATCCAAGATGGCGAAGGCAATGGTGTGGACGAGGAGATGTGAGGCGCGGTGGCGAAAATGGGAACTAAACAAGATGACGAAGACAAAAAGTCTAAGGACGAGGAGATTTCGAGGTTAGTGTGATAGTTAAACACATACTTAACTTAAACCCATATACTCGCGACGTTAAAACGGTTAAAATCTAGCAAAGTAAGCAACGTAATTATGAAGAGATTCTGTATTACAATATATTGGATATGAGCAACAACACAATTTTCTGTAAAAATTATTGTACAGAACTAAATAATTGAAAGACACACAAAATAAGGAATCAAAGTGAATAATTCTGTAGAAAATTCAATATGACTACAACAATATTAATAATAATAATAATAATAATAATAATGGCCCTGAACCAACCAATTTGATAAACACATCCTAATTCGGTCTCGTTATCTTAGTGAGTAAAACGTCAACAACCCAACTCAGTCCGTATCATATAATGTCAACAACCCAACTCAGTCCCGTATCATGTCAAAAACCCGACTCAGTCCCGTATCATGTCAAAAACCCACTCAGTTCCGTATCATATAATGTCAACAACCCGACTCTGTCCCGCATCATATGTCAACAACCCGACTCGGTTCCGTATCATATAATGTCAACAACCCGATTCGGTTCCGTATCATATCATGTCAACAACCCGATTCGGTTCCGTATCATATAATGTCAACAACCCGACTCAGTCCCGTAGCATATAATGTCAACAACCCGACTCAGTCCCGTAGCATATAATGTCAACAACCCGACTCAGTCCCGTATCTTATGTCAACAAACCGAATCAGTCCCGTAGCATATAATGTCAACAACCCGACTCGTTTCCTATCATATAATGTCAACAACCCGACTCGGTCCCGTATCATATAATGTCAACAACCCGACTCGTTTCCGTATCATATAATGTCAACAACCCGACTCGTTTCCGTATCATATAATGTCAACAACCCGACTCGTTTCCGTATCATATAATGTCAACAACCCAACTCGGTCCCGTATCATATAATGTCAACAACCCGACTCGGTCCCGTATCATATGTCAACAACCCAACTCGGTCCCGTATCATATAATGTCAACAACCCAACTCGGTCCGGTATCATGTCAACAACCCGACTCGGTCCCGTATCATATAATGTCAACAACCCGACTCGGTCCCGTATCATATAATGTCAACAACCCGACTCGGTCCCGTATCATATAATGTCAACAACCCAACTCGGTCCCGTATCATATAATGTCAACAACCCGACTCGGTCCCGTAGCGGATACTGTCAACAACCCAACTCGGTCCCGCAGGATCTGGTGCGAAACAGTAATAATACTGTTGAGCATAGTGAAATGCAAGCAGTGTGGCCTCCCTGTTAGGAAACATCGATAGTGGCATTGAGCATAAGTAGTTGGTTGTGACCGCGACTTTGCATGTAGCTGTTCACAAACGAACAAACGTTATTACAGATTACATATTTTGGCAAGTTTTAAAAATGTTTCATTTGATTAGAATTATAGTTTTTTTAATAATACTCGGATTTTCTACTATGTTGTGTTCTTAAAATGCAATTATTAAATTATTGAGCTGAAACGTGTTTTAATATAACATCTGATTTTGCTGTTAAAATCGGTTTCAGTGAAACTGCAATATCGTTTTTAGTCACTATAGGTCTGCTGAAAGTCATTTGTCTTTTAAAATGAACTAAATTGAGATTAATTTCCTACAGGATCGAGTTAGGAATCAAAAGCAGAAAATGGGACCGAGGTGGGTTTCACCGAATTTGTTTAGCACCTTCATGCACACGGCGGAAGTGGATGATTATCTAGCGGCCTAACCACTACGGAAACTAATGTGGTCAGCATCATGTTTCCTCAGCAGAAATGATTTCTGCAATCTACAGATACCTACCAGGTATCTGTAATCTTCCATGTCCTATACATGGGACCGAAAAATACACAAGCTGATGGATCGTCTCGAACTCGTGCGAATTCCGTGCTAATGATAAGGAAGCATAAACTTTTAAGAAGTTTTTGCCTTTAAGTGCTGCACCTCATTACTTTGGAGATTTTCTCCCGCGTAGGATGATTCTTTTCAATTTGGATGCCAACTCACTACCATAAAGCTTTATGATTATGGCTTCATTTTCAAGGCTCGTATCCACTGGCGTTCATTATCGGCATTAAAACACATTGACTTTGCACTCATATTTCTCAAATATTGCTGAAGCCCTCCGACATCGGAGGAGTTGGCGAGGAAGGTAATAACCATAAGATATTATTTATTAATAATTTAGCCACGCAGTACACCTGTACATTATTCCAAAGCCACACACTTGATTTATACTTGGGTTTCTTTAAGTATGAGTTCTACTAGAGGATTCGTACCTTCAGTTTGACTTTGGAAAACTACTCATTCACAGTGGTTTCCACTCGTTTACAACAGTTGAATCTAGTATACTACTTTTGGTGTTAAACATTAAATCACAACACTTGCACGTTCTTATTCACAAGTCCAGACTCAAGGGAGGATAGGGAATAATAATACTAGTTAAAGGAAAGTATCCCCTCCAGTCGAGGCCAAACCCAGGAGTTTGTAGGGTATCAAACAAGGCAATCTGTTGAGGTTTTATCAGCCTACATGATGTATGTAACGTGATGTAACTCAATTCCGTCGAATATTTATCTGCATCAACAGTATTAAAACAAATAAGCGCTTATATGGATAGAACAGCCATGGAAATGAGTGATAAATGAGTAGAGTTCATATGAATGTCACTTTTATTTATTAATGAAAATTCTGCAGATTAGGTGCTAACACAGTGAAACTTGCTCAAGATGGAAGTAATATTATCGTTAATTGTTTTCGTTTTGGCCAGGTTTCCGTATTATTCAGATATTCCAGATCTTTTTCTTATGCATAGTTTCAAGACTAATCGCAAACACCATGCCAATAGTTTAAATACCATGCATTTAGAGAAAGTAGGAAGTATTGTGTTCCACCCAAAAATTAGATACCGAGATTTCACCGGAAATACATGTTTTGAGGCCCCTGAATCCAAAAAGAAAACATTTTTGGAAACATGACCATGTGTGTGTATGTCTCTCTCTCTCTCTCTGTGTCTGTCTGTGAACAGCATAACTCAGAAAAGAACAGTCAGATAAACACCAAACTTGGTATTTACGTTCAGTATCTTTCAGAGATGCGACACTAAGGTTTTCAAGAAAATCCCCCTACCCTAGATTACCCTTTACATATAACCTTTTTCGAAAGTTTTAATTTTCTCAAAAATGGCTCCAACGATTTTGATTAAAATATCATACATTTAAGATACTTTCATTATGAATAAAATGTATATCTTGAATTTTCTGGGAATGACTACAAAGGTATTCATTGTGAACGACTTTTGCATAACTGGTAAGCCATAAGAAATAGACAAAAGTTTACTACATAAAAATGTAGATCGCGTTAAAATACACAATTTGTCATATACATCTTTTTTGATTGAGTAAACCATTTTCGAGACATTGCTTGTTATTCCCTTAAGTTTTCCAATACTTTTTCTCAAATTGGAATTCGTTATTCCTGTTTTGGGGGGGGTCCTTGCTAATGCAAAGAATGGAATACTGCACATAGCAACCAGCTCTTAAAATATTTGACTATCGCTTAAAGCCTACCAATTCCCCTTGTATCTACAAGAAAATTAGCAATAAGATTAACATCTCGATATCTCGATTAACATGAAGCATATGGAGAATAAGCATTTGTAAAAATAATTTGTACAAGAGTAGAGAAAGTCATGCGAGTGTAACACATCAGATTTTCCTACTACTTGTATTAAGTAGGGAAAGTATTGCATTGTACCCAAAACTTTGATACCGAGATTTCACCGAAAATACATGTTTTGAGGAGTCCTGAATCCAAATAAAACATTTTTGGAAACGTCTTCGTGTGTCTGTCTGTGTCTGTGAACAGCACAACTCAAAAACGAAAAGTTGCATAAATACCAAACTTGCTATTTAAGTTTAGTGTCTTCCAAGAATGCGACATGAAGACTTTCAAGAAAATTAAACCATCCCAGACTACCGTTTACGTGGAACAGTTTTTTCGGAGATTTTGATTTTCTCAAAAATGGCTCCAACAATTTTGATTAAAATATCATATTTTAAGATACTTCCATGGCAAATGAAATGTACATCCATATTTTTCTGGGAATGTCCCCAAAAGTCCTTCATTCAGAATGGCTTTTGCGTAACTGATAAACCGTAAGAGAGACAATTTTACTACACAAAAATTTAGATCTGGTATTTAAAACAACTCACTTTAGTTTTGTATCCACTGCATAATCCAGTACATATTATGGATGTTAAACACATCATTTCAGTCTCTATTGAGGACAACATTAATTAAGAACTTTCATACTACACATTTGAGTCACTTTGTCCTTGCACTAAGATATGCATCGCTACAATAAATTAGGAAACTTAACACTGCACTATATACATACTTGTCTCCTCTTCTTTCACACGTTATCCTTGCATACTATGTCAACTTCAAATAATTGATGTTGCACTCAATAACATCCTTCTCTGAGCTTTCCTTCAGCATACACAAACGATCATTAAGTTCATTAATACTTTTGTTGGGAGCAAATCTTTTGAGATTGCTTTGAACATGGGTGGAATGTAGCGTTAGTTCTTTCAAGTGCATTTCTCTTTTTTCTTTAATTCGATAGTTTTTACTTTATCATTTTAAAAAAGTACCACATTTATACGCGACAATCTTTATCACAAAATGCACAACTTTTCTCACAACACCGTTCCAGGCAATAGACAACACTGAAGGAAAAACAGCAACTCTAACCCCTCTCTTTCATTTTTGACGCGCTCTCCGCTCAGGTAAGTACGTTTACAAAGAAATCTAGTTTACCTTAATTACCTACGGACGTATAGTATGTACAGTATAGTACACAAAATAATTGCAGTTTCCTTGGAAGCACAGCATATCCCACAGCAAATTCGTTTCAATCATATTCATTTATGTTTTTTGACATTTGCAGAACGATTTACGTTGAGCAGTTTCCGTATTATTCAGGGAAAATTACAGAAAATGAGATTTGTACAGAGACCAAATATCTTTTCCCAAAAAGAAAGAATTTCGGCTTATCCAGTGTCCGATTTGGACAGGTTTCACTGGATATGCTCCTATTCCCCCATATTCCTAAAAAAAAGAAAGTTTGTTTCAACAACAGCAAATATGAGAAAACACTAATTTAATAAACCTGCTAGTATCATACAGCGTAACAAAGGAAATTTCACTGCGAAACTTGCATCATACCTGTATGAAACTAAAGTAAACGTTTTCAAGTCAGTTTTAAACATTTCTTCGTCTTTCAGTGCATTAGATGACAAATCATAGTTTATTTTAATTCTAATCAGCATACTCTCGAAATTCCCGTATTTAACTTTTCTATAAATTATGAAGTAACCCTCTTAAATCTACCTTGACCCGTTATGGACGCCTTAGAGGATAAAATAGCGGTAGGCCAGCCCCTTACTGCTTCCAAGCACGCAGACCTATGGAAATAAGTAGCAGGGATAAAGGTTCACAGACGCAAATTTTGTAGTAGCACAAATAAGGCAAGAGTCCAATGAAATATATATAGGATAAACAGAATGCATTTTTTAATATTCTATTATCCAAAAAATGCTATTGTTCAAGAGCATGGGGAAAACCTTGCGTCGTTCGTATTTAAACTATATAGAAATTTATGAAATAAAAATAATATAAAACAAGAAAATATTAAGTTAAATACGAGAAAAAGTAACCGAAATGAGGTGGAATATTAAATACCAGCTGTTTTACCTGGCATTGCATTGGTGCATTCAATAAACACGTAGTTGAAAATAAGAATAGGTGATTTTTGAAAGTCGTAGGTGGTCTGTAATTCAAATTTGAACATAAAGCTTAAGCTTTTACATTTTGTACCTAAGGGGTTCAAAATATGAGTATGGGTAGCTTTTTGAAGTTGTATGGCATCGTATAATTTTTGCCAAGTCCTATAGTCCAAGTTCACACAATTGCGTCCCGATTGAACATAGAGTATAATTTTATCTATTGAGTTGAAAATAAAGCAAGGATAGGTTTTAAAAATGTTGAATGCTATATAATTCAAAATAAGGATTAAGATTTTTGAAGGTTGTAACGTAACCAATGATTTTTGCCAGTTATTGTATAATTATGCAGTGTTTTGACTATGGTTGAAACAGTGGAGATTTCTACATAAGGGGTTGAAAATATGGTAGGGGTAGTCTTTTATAGTTGTAAGGTAGCTTATTTTTATTGGATCCTGTAGTATAAGCGTACAAAGTTTCATCTAGATAGGCCAAACAATGTTGATTCGTATGTTAGAGGTTGAAAACAGGGATTGAATGTAAGGGTGGCTTAGTTTTGTCAGTTTCTATAATCAAAATGTAATCAAATGTTTATGTCAATCATACACAAAACTTCAGTGAAATGTGAGGGAAATGTGTTGATATAAACGATATACAACCCTATAAAGTAACTCAATTTTAAAATACATATTTTATGTCTCTCCATTTACCCCTTTGGGCTCGAAGTCGTTACACATGTGCCATATTTGCAATAAAATGTCACAATTAGTCTCCGATGTCTATATTAACGAAACGGTATTGAAATGTGGCGACATGCAACATAAACAAGATGTTCACGTTTCATCCAAGCTTCAAAGTTTTGGAAATAATATTTAGCCTTTGACTATCTGGAAGAATATGACTTTTTGACGGTGAAAGAATTATCAAAATCGGTTGTGTTTTTTTACTTTCTGTACTACGTATAGTAAGTAGGGGAAGTATTGTATTCCACCCAAAAATTCGATACCGAGATTTCACCGCAAATACATGTTTTGAGACCCCCTGAATCCAAAAAAGCATTTTTGGAAACATGTCCGTGTGTGTGTGTGTGTGTGTGTGTGTGTGTATCTGTCTGTCTGTGTGTCTGTGAACAGCATAACTCAGAAACGAACAGTCAGATAAACACCAAACTTGGTATTTAGGTTCAGTATCTTCCAGAGATGCGACACGAAGGTTTTCAAGAAAATCCCCCCACGCCAGATTACCCTTTACCTGGAGCATTTTTCGAAAATTTTAATTTCCAAAAATGGCTCTAACGATTTTGATTAAAATATCATATGTTTTAAGATATTTTCATGACTAATAAAATGTATATCTCGAATTTTCTGGGAATGTCTCCAAAAGTATTCTTCATTATGAACGACTTTTGCATAACTGGTAAACCATAAGAGATGGACAAAATTTTACTACACAAAAAATGTAAATCGCGTTAAAATACACAATTTGTCATATACATTTTTGTTGTTGAATGAACCATTTTCGAGACATTGCTTGTTATTCCCTTAAACTTTCCATTACTTATACTTTTTTCAAATTCGTTATTCCTTTTTTTATGTCCTGGTAATGCAAAGAGAATGGAATACTGCACATAGCAACCAGCTCTTAAAATATTTGACTATCGCTTAAAGCCTACCAATTCCCCTTGCATCTACAAGAAAATTAGCAATAAGATTAACATCTCGATTAACATGAAGCATATGGAGAACAAGAGTTTGCAAAAATAGTTTGTACAAGAGTAGAGAAAGTCATGTGAGTGTAACACATCAGATTTTTTTAGCTTAAGACACATACTCACATATTTTGTCTCTTTATAACATTACTATAGATAAGTTTTAACCATGCTGTACCATACATCACAGAGCATAAGACAAATTACAACAAATAAAATACAGGTAATAAATATCCAACAAACCTTACTTTCCCTATTAGCATTTTCAATCATCAACTGTTTAGCCTATAGGGAAATAGAACTAGATGGTATATAATTTTTAATCTTTGAAGCTAAATAATTAAATATAATATACTTCCGTTATAAAGTAATAACGGTGAAAAAGTTCACTTTAATGGTGTTTCGAAATTCTGAATTTCAATTGCGAATTGCTAGTCATTTGAGTAAACAATGCCCACGGAACAAGCCTAGTAACTAAAATGTAAAATATTCCTTGGGTTGTGTAATCAGAATATGAAACAATCACTCATTTCTTCACCGACACGCGTGGCCAACGTGTTAAGGTAGGGATTCGTGAACTGGAAGTTCGCGGTTCAAATCTTGCCCGGACCGTCGTGTCTTCCGCCTTTTTCCAGATTTTCCTCAGCTCTCATAGCTGAAAAACGCCAGGGAAGTACTCTAGACTTAGGCCTAGAACGTCTCCTTCTCAAATTTCCTTTGCTAATATAATTTCAGTTCGTGTATCATGAGTGTTCACCGCCATATGTAGAAAGAATGGACATTTACGCTATTAAAAATAAAAATATAAGAGACTGCGTTTTGTATGTGAGAAACAAATTTGTGAAACTCTGAAGTTATCATATTTACTTTTATTAAAATTAGTATGCGTTTGAAAACGTAATTAATAGAACAAATAGCATCAGCATTTGATCACATTTTTCTCCTATAGTTAGAAGATCAATAAATTCTTAAAAAGTATCTTAAAATGTCTAAAATGCAGCACTTACAGTGTGAAAGGAAACAATTAAGAGAGGAAAAAGGGTAAGGTGAAGTGAAAAATGTAGTTGATTGTGCCTCGGTCATTTATAGTAAAACAGACAAAAACATAGAAATTACGGATTTTCAGTGTAGCATATTTATCAAAAGCAAAACCAACACCTTGTTTATTTTTGGAAAATTTTTGCTGAATATGCAGAACTTGGTCCACCGTCCCTTCTGTGACTGGCAGCAGCGTCTATGAGGGCGGTACTGAAAGTTTTTAGAATGTTATATTTCTAATAAACAAATTAAAATAGTTTGCTTGATAGCTAATTCCTAATGTTTTAGGAGTTGATTGCCGTGTAGTTTGTTCGATTTGCTCTAATAGTTTAATTCATCATCATTAACATTTTTTGTTCACCCAAAAATGAAAGTGACAAGAGAACATTTCCGCGCTATGATTTTTTACGATTTTAAATCGTCATTAACGCTTAGAAATGCATTTGGCAAAGAAGTCCCATCTAAGGTAACAACTTAAAATTGGTTCAGTGAATTCAAGACAGATCGGTTTTTTCTTAGTGATGAATTTCGTGAAGGAGCCCAAGAACTGCTGTTACTGATGAAAATATTGCCGCTGTGAGAGCAATGTTGAAGATGTTTTTTATTAAATACTACGTATGGACAGCCAATTTGAAGAAGGTGTTTTATTGTATTATTTGCAACACGCTTTGGGCGTCAATTTAAAGTAGTTTGTATTGAAGGAGTTGTATTATATTTCAACTGTTGGGGAGCCGAACTTGTAGTAGTTGCAATCTCACGTATAGTAAACAGTTTCCGGTAGCCTTCGCCCTAAGTTTAAAAATATTAACTTTTGTAATTTGATGTTTCTTTAAATATTATATATTTATGTTTGCCTCGGCTGCGTCAGTATTATTGTTGGAGACACGTTTCTCTTAGCAGGGTTGTGGTGTGACTAAGAATGTAGGCTTACACAGATTATAATTTTACTTCACTCGTTTTATTAATGCTTGACACGATTTAAATAACGCTTCACTGATATAGAGAGCTGTGCGATCCTTTAATTAAATACTTGCAGTTTTTAACGTGTAAACTATTTTTCGTCTCCCACGAATATGTATTACATTTCTTGACACTTTTTGCGTCTGGTTAGTAACGCTGTCTGCAACCAACTGAACTCTAAATTTGTAAAATTTTCTCCTTTTCAGTTTCTGATTGGCTAATCCTACTCCAATAGAATACCTTCATTTAACTAAAGCTTTTTCTGGTTGTTGATTAACTATTTTAGGAACTGTCACAAAAATTACATTATATTACATTCTTAAATTCATTATTGCCTCAAGGTTACCTCATTGTTAGCAACGTTTGACCTATTATTCTCACAGCTCCTACATTATTAAATTGCGTAATACATTCACATAACATTATTAAATATGGATACAATAATATAAACATTTACAATGACTGTAATATACACCTTTTATGTATAGTTACATACACATATTGCTTTAAGGCTGTTATTGAATTATATATATTATACAATTAGACTGAAATCATTTTAGTGTTAAAAATACTGCCTCAATGTTTGAAGAAGATCGACGGACATCTTATGAATTTATTTGAGCGGCATTTGTGTGAGTGAAACCCAAAATATTTTACATCAACAATTAGACGTGAGAAAACTTTGTTATCGATGGATTCTACATAAACTGACTCCCGATCAAAAATAACAACGGAATGATTGATGCAGAAAAACTGAAAAATGCTAAAGCAGCACTTCAAATTTGGTTTGGAATATCACTACTGGTGATGAACCTTGGATTTATTATTATGATTCTAAAAAGAAAAGTGAATGGGTCTTTCGAGCGGAGCCTAAGCTTACAAAATCCAACGAATTTTCAGTGCTGGTAAGAAGATAGTTACTAGTTTGTTTTCTAAAATGCACCATATTGCTACTATAGCATTGGGAGATAGACGTACCGTTATTACCGATTGGTACACAAACATCTGTTTACCGCAAATTTCGTGCAAAACTCCCAAAAGGAAAAACAACGTTACATCATGACAACGCATCGTTGCATACAGCAAAACTAACAACTGAATATCTGGATGCCAGCACCATGGACCCTCCACCACACAACTTTGAACTAGCACCTTGTGATTTCTTTTTGTTTCCAAAAATTAAAGATAAAATGCCTTGAATCATTAACACTAGTCTGCATTTTCAAACTTTTTGTCAGATTTCTTAAAAGTAGGTGTTCTTGAATCACGTTTTTATGCTGATTCTAGAAATAACTTCCGTTTTTTTCTATCACGTCAGGTTTTTACACAAAATAAGTGATGTTTTGACAATTTTACTAATGAGCGTAGAAAAGTATTCAAATACCATTTCACAAAAGGTAAGTTTATATTCAAGCAACATTTTAAGAATACTCTCAAGAACTCCCCTAATTTATTTCATGACTACATTTTAACAAAACAAGAAGCCAGAGTGATTCATTTAATTTTTTTCAAACTTTCTCTTCCTTGACTTCCTTGCAGATTCTTCAAGATGACTGTCCCTCCTCAACATCCAACAGTAGTCGGCCATCATAATTTCATTCCATCTCCCCTGGTACCTCCTCTCCATTTCCTTAATATCTTGGTGAAAACGTTCACCCTGCTCTTCACTATAATGCACCAGATTTTCTGGAAAGTAGTCGATATGTGAATGCAGAAAATGCACCTTTACACTCATGTTACAACCCATCTTCTTGAAATTTTCCAACATTGTTTCGACAATGGCCTTGTAATTAGGATTTTTGTTATTGCCTAAGAAGTTTTCAGTAACTGATCGGAAGACGGTCCATGCTTCTATTTCTCTCTTTCATTGTCCTCTCAAAATTTTCATCCTTCATCAATTTCTTTATTTGAGGACCAACAAAAATTTCAGCCTTTAATTTGTCTTGTGTAATGAATGGAAAGGTACTTGAAGCAGGATCCATCCTGTGGTAGAACTCTTACAAATTGCTTCATCAAGCCCAATTTTAGATGTAGTGGCGGAAGCAATATCTTTATATCTCTATATTTTTGAAGTAAATTGAGAAAAAACTGTACGTGATAGAAAAAAACTAATCAGTTCTGAAATCAGCATAAACACTGAGTCAGAACCACTTATTAGTTTTCAGTCATCCGATATCATGCAGATGTCGTTATCAGATGAAGCAGTGGAGAATTATAAAAAGCTGGTTTCATCGAAAGTAAAAATGTATTGATGTTAAAGGGAATATTTTGAAAAATAATATAATCATTTAATTTTGTTTTAAACTAGTCCATGTTTGAATTTACAAAACTTTTTATCGCCCTCGTAACATGCACGTATCTCTTTCGCTGTGTAAATAGCTGACTTATCGAAGAAACTGTTTTTAAAGGCATCAACGCAACGTTACACCAATAAACGACAGTACAGGTACAAGCATTCTTTTTGCTTGCTCTTCTGCCTACCTATAATAAATAAAGGAAGTATTGCATTCCACCCAAAATTTTTCATACAGATATTTCGCCGGAAATAAAAGTGTTATAACACCCTGAATTTAAAAAAAAGCGTTTTTAGAAAAATGTACACGAGTCTTGTGTGTGAACAGTATAGCTCCCCTAAACCTTGCATAGAACATTTTTCGAAATGTTTGATTTTCTCAAAAGTGGCTCTAACGATGCCATGTTTCATATATTTAAAGGGAACCTAAAATGAATATCTTGAACTTTATGATAAAAGGCTGTGAAGTAAGTGCTATCGCTATTTGGTTGTTTCTTGCGATGTCTTGGAAGAGTATGGAATTTAAACAGCAAATTTGACTATCGATACGGTTTCTATTCCCTTGTACCTTCAACGAAATGTGAGGTTTATCTCTGTTAACATCAAATAGCTAGGAAAAAAAAGTTTTCGTAAGAATAATTTGTAGAAGCTAGAAGAAAAAAAACAAGGTGGCATTTTTACTTTCTCTACTACGTATAGAAAATAGGGGAAGTATTTTATTCCACTCAAAAATTCGATACATGGAAACATGTCCATGTGTGTGTCTGTGAACAGCATAACTCAGAAACGAACACTTGAATAAGCACTAAACATAGTATTTAGGTTCAGTATCTTCCAGAGATGCGACACGAAGGTTTTCAAGAAAATCCCCCAACCCCAGATTACCATTTACATGGAAGATTTTTCGAAAATTTTAATTTCCTCAGAAATAGCTCTTTCGATTTTGACTAAAATATCATATATTTAAGATATTTTCATGACAAATAAAATGTATATCTTGAATTTTCTGGGAATGTCTCCAAAAGTATTCATTGTGAACGACTTTTTCATAACTGGTAAACCATAAGAGATGGACAAAATGTAGATCGCGTTAAAATACACAATTTATGTCATATACATTTTTTTTGTTGAGTGAACCATTTTCAAGATATTGCTTGTTGTTCCCTTAAATTTTACAATACTTATACTTTTTCTCAAATGGGAATTCGTTATTTTTTTGTACTGGACATGCAAACAGAATGGAATACTCCACTTAGCAACCAGCTCTTAAAATATTTGACTATCGCTTAAAGCCTACGATATTCCCCTTGCACCTACAAGAAAATTAGCAATAAGATTAACACCTGGATTAACATGAAGCATATGGAGAATAAGCGTTTGTATAAATAGTTTGTACAAGAGTAGAGAAAGTCATGCGAGTGTGACATCAGATTTTTGTATTTTGGTTTTGTCCTTGCAGCCCTCCCACAAGGCTTGAAGATTCATTGATTATTACAAAGTCATGGATCACTGAAGGGCAGCATCTGGCAACAGATTCAAGCTCCGTTGCCAAAAGAAATATAAACCACGGAAATGCAGTGCACATGGCCAACTACATGACCCTCTTCTCGATGTGAAAACTGAAATGTTTCAACCTTCTTAACCAAGCGAGGGTGCTTAAGCGATTGAATTCTGGAGATAACTGCTTCAAGTTCGCTGGATTTATTAGTGGTTTGTTTTAGTCGCTTGGTAAACACTAGATTGGATATTTCGGTGTCACTGTTTAAATTTCTTTTCGTATAGCAGAGGAAGGCAATGTCATAGCGACTAAATGTACACGCAGGTCTAGCTTTACGATATGGCCTGTTAATTAATTTTATGTTAAATAAGGTAAAGAAAGTCATATTTTTACTGTTTCAAACATTCAACTTCTTACCTTTGAGAGACAGATGAAGTAGAGGCAATATTCCTGTCAATTATAGTTGTGAATGTTTCGTCATCTGCTGTGGATGACCCATTTTATCTTTATCGTGATTATCTACATTACTAATTACGAGCTCAACACAGATTACGTACGCATGCGTACAACTTGTTCCATAAACTGTAGGGAACCGAACACGTTTCCTTCCACAAGTCTCTTACAAACTGTTCATTTGTGTCGGAAAACTGAGCGATGTTACAGTTAAAAATCTGAAGTGATGCATTCAGATGACTTTCTCTATCCCCTACTGTATATTAGTGAATATACAAAATTCTTACTAAAGCTTATTTTTATATCTATTACGTTTTACTCCAAATAATCATTTGCAGAAATAGCTACATTGCACATTTCGTTATAGATGTAAAAGGAGAAGCGATAGTCAAATGTTTAAGAACTGGACGCTATATGCTTGCTTTAAAATTCCATAATTTTTATGTTTTGATTTATTAAAAGTTGTTTCGACTACGTGGTCTTATCATGACCTGTTATAATAAAAATACATTATGAACATTAATTTACAATTGCATAAATACAGAATTAGATAAAAATTAACAGTAAATCAAAGAGTTGTTTCCACGCAATTGGGAGAAACAATTTCATATTGAAAGGATTTTAAAGCAACATAGGTAATGAACAATTCGAACCATTAATAACCAAGATATCTCAGAAATGGCTCATGCTACAAAAAGCTTTTTAAATAAATTGTGCGTTTTAAAGTGATCTACATTTCTTGTGTAGTAAGGTTTCGTGTATCGCTTAACGTTTATCAGTTATACAAGATTATACAAAATTCCTTCCAAATGAAGAGGACTTTAAATGCTTTTGCCAGAAAATTCAAGGTGCATATTTTATTTCTCGTGTAAATATTTTTAATGTTTGTTATTTTAATCAAAATTGTTAAAACCTTTCTTTAAAAATCAAAATTTTCGACACGTGTTTATGTAAAGGGTAGTTGGGGGTGGGGGAATGGTCTTCAAAATCTTCGTGTCGCATCGTTGGTATTTATCCAAATTTTTATTTTTGAGTTACGCCGTTTATACACACACACACACACACACACACACACACACGGACCTTGTTCTAAATGTTTTTTATTGAGGGGCCTCAAAACATGCATTTCCTGTGAAACCTCGATATAGAATTTCTGGGTGGAATGCAATACCTTCTCTTTGTACCTACTATGTACGTGATAGAGAAAGTAAAAACATATAACGGTTAACCTGCTGATGCATTCATCCTAGAGGGCGATTTGTTGCCTTGGAGACTTAATTACTTGTGTGCACATTTTGCGGTTTTTGTCTCTCTGGTATTGTGTATAATTAGTTACTGGATTTAATGTTTGAGTTCGCTCTACGCTGTGTACATGTGAGGAAATACAGTGCTTATGTTAAACCCGAGCTGGCGTGTGATTCAACCCTGTTCAAACCTTCCGTTCAAAAAAGTAAATAAATGACAGAAATGTCACATAGCTTGTACCTATCAGGTGAACATTTAAAAAAATATGTTAAGTATATATGGGATAACTCTGAGCACACAAACCTAATACGAGGGTCGTCCAAAAAGTAAGTTTCTCTATTTTATAAAGAAACATTACACATAATTGATCATGTTTAATTAACTTTATTTATATTGTGCAATCCTTCTGTTACTTTTCACACAGTCAACATGTTTTTCCAAGCCAGTGTTCTACCACGCCGGGTCCTGTGCTGTTCACTTCTGATTTATCTTCATCACGGAGTTAAAGTGCTTACCTCCAAGATGACCGTCAGGGGAACATAGGAAAATCACTTGGGAAAAGATCTGGTGATATGGAGGATGCGAGAAAACTTCCCAGTTGAATCTTCTGAGCTCCGCCTGGGTGAAGATTCAACTTGGAAGTTTTCTCGTATACTCCGTATTCACCGGAGCTTGCCCCAAGTGATTTCTACTCCTCCAACTCAAAGGTAAGCACTTTTAACACCGACGATGAAGTCAAATCAGCTGGTTGCGAGCACAGGATCCGATCTGGTACAACATTGGATTGGAGAAACTTATGTTACGTCCTCAAAAATGCTTGACTATACATAAAAGTAACAAAAGTATTGTAGAGTATAAATAAAATTAATTCAACATGATCAATTGTGTAATGTTTTTTATGAAATAGGAAAATTACTTATTGGACGCCCCTTGTAAATGATACTCAAATATTTCCCCATACGTTTGGCTCTCAATTGGCTCAAAAAGTTCATCAATCTCTCTTTTCGTCCAACTATAATGGTGTGACGATAGCGGTGTTGGAATTACGCATATCTCCTAAACATATTCTGCCTTTACCAAATCGATGACTTTACAGTTAATTGAAATGATGCTGTGCTTCCTGTCCTAAACAATAGGTGGACGTTAAAGTTTTGCTTTCTCATCGCTTATTTATGGTAAGTAGGAGTACCTTCTGTATTTAACCCAAACTTTCATGTCAATGATTCCACCAGAAGTACTTTTTGAGCTGCTATGAACTGGGAGAACATATTTAGGTAGTCTGTGTGTGCCTGAACTGCATAATACAAAAAGAAAAGTTGGTTTAAACAGCAGACTTGGTATTTCTCCATATTCCAAGGATGCGACACGAAGATTTCCAAGCAAATTCTCCACTCCAAACTACTTTACTAGAAAACGTTTTTGAAAATTTTATTTTGCCAAATTTTGATTAAATTATCATATATTTAAGATATTTTTATGACAAATGAAATGTATGGTTTGTATTTTCTGGGAATAGCCTCTAAAGTACTTCTTATGAATTACTGTTGCATAAAACCGTAAGAGATGGACAAAATCTTAATACACAAAAACTTGCAGATCTCGTAAAAACACAATTTATGTCAAATAATTTTTTGTGTGGAGTTAATCATTTCCGAGGTATTCCTTGTTATCGATCTGAATTTTTAAATCCTTATATCTTTCTCAAATGGAAAGTCGTTATGCACTTTCTTCTCTTGGTGATGCAAAGAGAACGGAATTTCAAAGCATTCACATAGCGAACAGCTCTTAAAAGATCTGACTATCGCATTAGCCTACTGTAATCCTCTATTCCCATTGTAGCTACAAGATAGGAAAGAATTCTACAAATGCTTTAATTCGATTAACCTAAAGTGGATATACGACTAAGCTTTAGTGAGAATAGTTCGTTGAATGGCTTACTATATACGGCACCACAGGTGGTGGACACCTATACATTAAATAATTGGGAAAGGAAATTTGAGAAGGAAACGTTTCAGGTATAATATAGGGTACATCGCAGGCATTTGCCAGTTATGAGTGCTGAGGGAAAACCCTAATACAGTAAAGGAGGACGGTTCTGGTGGATTTTGAACCTTAGACCTCCCGTTCACGAGTCCGTGTCTTGACGACCTTGGCAACCCGTGTATGTGTTAAGTCGGATGGTTAGAAAACTATGTATTTGAATTCTAGCAACCTCCAAGGATTGTCACGAAATCCCTTCCCATTTCAAACTATCCTTTAAACATTTGAATGTTGCTTCTTCTAGCCGTGTATAACACTAACTGAACTCAAATTGCATAGTAGAAAAAATACTAAGCTATATATGCGAATTTGTAATAGGTATAGATGTTTTTGCCTGTATCAATAATATATGCTTTTATTTTCCTACCTTTAAGCATGTTTCGCTTATCTGCAGGGGTGGGAAAGGACGAACGCCGAAAACTCTCCAGATTCGCAAAGCAGTAATGTCGGTTAAATGAATTTTTGCAGAAGTATCGTGTCATTTCTTATATAGGGTCTTTCAACAAGAGTGTCCTATCTTTAACATGTGATAGCCACCGTTATTATTGAGTTACAGCAGTCATTTTTTTCGTGTGGTTACAGTTATTGACAACGCGTAGAAATTGTGAAAATTTATTATCAAAATGGATCATTTGTTCGCCAAACCTTCCGTGTATTGCGTGAAGTTTACGGTGTGCATAATCGTCCCTGCGAGAGAACGATTCGGCCTTTGATCGATAAATTTGAAAGAGGTCTGTCAGCGATCAAAGAACGCCTGTACGTAATCGACGTAAGCGCTCCACCGAAAACATAGGCGCTGTTTGTGAGAGTGTACGCGAGAACGGAAACAAATAAATTCCTCGTCGAGCGCAAGAATTGCTGCTTTCGCCGACCTGAACTTGGCGAATTCTGCATCTGGACTTGAAGTATCACGCTTACATAATGGTGTTAACTCAAGAACTAAAGCCCAATGACCATAGGTTGCGCCGGATATTCGCTGACTGGGCTATGGAGCAATTGGAAGCTGACCCGGATTTTTGTCGAAAAATCATCTTCAGCGACGAAGCCCACTTTTGGATGGATGGTTGTGTTAACAAACAAAATTGCCGCTATTGGAGCAATCACAATCCAATGCAGATTCAACAACAACCACTTCATCCCCAAAAGGTTACTGTGAGGTTGAATTTTGGTATGGTGGAATCATTGGTCCATATTTTTCCAAGATGAAGATGGAGAAGCTCTAACTGTTAATGGAGAAGGATACTGGGCTCCTATAAGGGACTATTTTGGCCTCAATTGGATGGTATGGATCTCAGAAACATCTGGTTCTAGAGAGATGGTGCCACATGTCTTACTGCTCTCGAAACAATCGATCTTTTGAAGGAGACGTTCAGAGGTTTCATCATTTCCCGTGGTGGTGATATTACTGGCCCCCGAGGTCATGTGATTTAACGTCGTTGGATTACTTCTTGTAGGGTTATGTTAAATCTCGAGTTTATATCAACAAGCTAGAAACAGTAAATGATCTTATGAATAACATCACTCGTGTTATTCGTGAAGTGGGACCTAATTTACGTTCTTCTGTCATTGAAAATTGCGTCAACCGTATACGCACAACCCAACGAAGTCGCGGCGGTCACTTAACTGATGTTCTCTTTCACACGTAGTGACATTAATTATGTTCCAAAATAAAAAAAGAAATAGTTATTTAAGTTCAAAAATAGGACACTCTTGTTGAAAGACCCTATATATACAGATGATCCAAGGCATCTTGTCATGTGTCGGCTAAGATGATTTTACTACATGCAGCGCTCAATGTATGGCTTCGCTGAACGCTTCCACTTAATAGCCACCTTGGCCTAGATGTGGACAGAAATGTGTTGCCTCAGCTTAAGAGAAAGCTAAGAAAGTGCTAGCGATAAATCAATTATTGTTAGTTGAAAAGGCTGTTCTGAAAAATAGTGATAAAGAAGGTGTGTATTAGAGCCCCTTTTATTTTCTCTACTACATAGATCTTGAATTTTCGAGAATAGCCTGTGAAGTCTTCTTCATTCGGAAGGAATTTTGTATAATCTTGTATAACTGGTAAACGTTAAGCGATAGACGAAAGCGTACTGCACAAAAAATGTAGATCTCTTTAAAATACACAGTTTATTTCAATTGTGGCATAAGCCATTTCTGAGATAGCCGTTATTAAAGGTTGGAATTGTTGAATACTTTGTCATTCTCTCAAGTCCCATCGATTTTAAATTGTTTCTCGCGATGTCATGGAAACAGTATGTAATTTTAAGGCCAGCATATAGCGTCCAGTTCTTAAACATTTGACTATCGTTGTTTCCTTTGTATCCATAACGAAATAGCTATTTCTGCAAAGGTTTATTTGTATTAAGCTTTAGTAAGCTTAGTTGGTATACCGTAATAAACTATAGAGGGTAGAGAAAGTCATGTGAATGCATCGCATCAGATTTTTACTTTCTCTATTACCTATAGTAAGTAGAGGAAGTATTGCGTTCCACTAAACAATTCGATACAACAAAACAAATCAACTTAAACTAATTATAACAAATTAAATTTCTCGAAATGAAAGTTTTGGGACTTCATGAATCCAAAAACGCATAGGTCTGTGTGTGAGTGTGTGCCAGAACTCAAAATTAAAAGTCCGTGAAATACCGAACTATTCCAAACCACCCTTTACACAAAAGTCTGATGTGTTACACTTACATGACTTTCTCTACTCTTGTACAAACTGTTTTTACAAACTCTTATTCTCCATCTATTTCATTTTAATCGAGATAAACATTTGTAGAAATGATCTTTTGACATGCAAAGAGAATTAAATTTTGCACATAGCGACCAGTTCTAAAAATATTTGACTATCGCTTAAGGCGTACCATGTTCTCCTTGTTTTGTAATTGCAAGGGCTATATAGAAATACAGTAGCCTTTAAGCATAGACTTATCTCTTAATAGCTGGTTGCTATGTGCAGCACCGTTCTCTTTGCCACAGATTAATACTCTTTGCATATCCAAGACAAAAAAATGAATAACGCATTCCCGTTTGAGAAAATAAGTATTGAAAAATTTAAGGGAATATCAAGCAGAATCTCGAAGATGGTTCACTCAACAAACAAAATGTATATGAAATAAATTGTGTATTTTAACGCGATATACATTTTTTGTGTAGTAAAATTTTGTCTATCTCTTATGGTTTACCAGTTATGCAAAAGTCGTTCACAATGAAGAATACATTTGGAGGCATTCTCAGAAAATTCAAGATATACATTTTATTTGTCATGAAAATATCTTAAACATATGATATTTTAATCAAAGTCGTTAAAGAAATTTTTGAGAAAATTAAAATATTCGAAAAATGTTCCATGTGAAGGGTAATCTGGGGTGGGGGATTTTCTTCAAAACCTTCGTGTCGCATCTCTGGAAGATATTGAACCTAAATACCAAGTTTGGTGCTTAGCCGACTGTTCGTTTCTGAGTTATGCTGTTCACAAACACACACACACACACACGGATTTTATTTTTGGATTCAAGGGGTCTTAAAACATATATTTCCGGTTAAATCTCGGTATCGAATTTTTGGGTGGAATACAATATTTCCCCTAATTACTATACGCAGTAAAGAAGGTAAAATGGGTTTCATTGTTTTATATTTTCTCAAAAGTGGCTAACCATTTTGATTAAAATACCACGTGCTTAAGATATTTGCAAGACAAAATGTAAATTCTGAATTTTCAGGAAATACCTTCTCTTCATTCTGAATTGCTTTTGTATAATTTATAGATTAAGATATAGACGAAATGTTGCTACACAAAACCTGTGGATCTCGTTAAAGCATGTCATTTATGTCGAAGCTTTTGTGGCGTTAACCATCTCACAGATATTCTTTGTTGATGTTAATTTCAAAGACTTTACTGCAATCTGCTTTTTATAAATGTGACCATCATTTTAGCCTGTTGTATGGTTCTCATAACTTACGTGTAAATGGTTTATCTGGATTGACTAGAAGTATATAGTAGAATAAGCTTTCGCAAGAGTAATTTGCTAAAAAGTGAGTAGACAAAGACATGTAAATGAACACTTTATACTGTGTTAAAATACACCAGCTTGTTATAAATAAGACACATGCTCATACAGCAAGATATAAAGTAGAATAACCATAAACGCTGGAAAGTTCTGGGCCCATGGCCACTAAGGGTGGCAGTTTTTGTGAATAATATTTGTTTATCCGATATTTTAGAAAGCCTGATAATTATTTCATTATTTACTGTAAGTAAAAATTATTATATTTGAAACATAAAACCACCAGATGTGGTGGTGTTTTATCTAGGAAACGATTCCTTATATCGTACATTCAGAGAAGTAGACCTAGGCTTCAGATGAACTACTGCTTAGTATAAATTGCTTTTCTATGCTTTTAGAAGATTTACCATTAAATAGATAAAATCTAGATAAAAAAGAAATAGTAACTACCTCTTATTAGAAGATTCCTAGTTGTGATCTGGCTACTAAAGCTCTATTTTTCTAAACTAGTTCTCAAAATGGCTTAATTTCACGTGAAATACATAATTTAAACATAATTCATATGTAAAATAGATTAATTATATTTAACGCTCTCTTTTATATTTGCTTCTCATTTACTCATGAAGAGTTGCAAAACTCCGGTTTAATAATATCTGAAATTTTCAGTTATGTTAACTCAAAAGTGTTAACAGAAAGAAACACGCTTCCAGCATCAGATGCTAAACACTAGTTCCTAGATTCTAGCAGGTTATATAAAAAAAATCTGCTGGTTACACTCGCATGACTTTCTCTACTCTTGTACAAAGTATTTTTACAAACGATTATTCTCCATATGCTTCATGTTAATCGAGATATCGAGATGTTAAACTTATAATTAATTTTCTTGTAGATGCAAGGGGAATTGCTAGGCTTTAAGCCACAGTCAAACATTTTAAGAGCTGGTTGCTATGTGGAGTATTCCATTCTCTTTGCATTAGCAGGACAAAAAAAAATAACGAATTTGAGAAAAAGTGTAAGTATAGGAAAATTTAAGGGAATAACAAGCAATATCTCGAAAATGGTTCATTCAACAACAAAAAATGTATGACATAAATTGCGTATTTTAACGCGATTTACATTTTTTGTGTAGTAAAATTTTGTCTATCTCTTATGGTTTACCAGTTATGCAAAAGTCGTTCACAATAAAGAATACTTTTGGAGACATTTCCAGAAAATTCGAGATATACATTTCATTTGTCATGAAAATATCTTAAACATATGATATTTTAATCAAAATCGTTAGAGCCATTTTTGAGAAAATCAAAATTCTCGAAACATGTTCCATGTAAAGGGTAATATGGGGTAGGGGATTTTCTTGAAAACCTTCGTGTCGAATCTCTAAGATACTGAACCTAAATACCAAGTTTGGTGTTTGTCCGACTGTTCGTTTCTGGGTTATGCTGTTCAGACACATAGACACAGACACACACACACGGATATGTTTCCAAAAATGTTTTTTTTTTTGGATTCAGGGGGTCTCAAAACATATATTTCCGGTGAAATCTCGGTATCGAATTTTTGGGTGGAATACAGTACTTTCCCTACTTACTATACGTAGTAGAGAAAGTAATAACGGCCTAGGTATTAGAAAGTTACTGAAAAAAATTCTGGTGTGTTACATTCGCATGTCTTTCTCTACTCTCTATCGTTTATTAGTGGGTATATAAATTATTTTTACAAAAGTTTAGTTTCCTATCTCCTTGATTTTAATTAAGATAAATATTTCCGGTAAAGCTACATTACACGTTTCGTTTACATGCAAAGGGAATAACGACAGTCCAATGTTTAAGAACTGGACGCCATACGCTGGCCTTAAAATACTATACTGTTTCTCCGACGTCGCAAGAAACAACTGAAAATTGACAGGACATGAAGAGATTGACTAAGCATTGAACAATTTGAACCACTAATAGTGGGTATATCGGAAATAGTTGATGCCACAAAAAACTTATTTGAAATAAATTGTGTGTAGAAAAATCAAGATATGTTTTATTTGTCATGAAAATAGCTTTAGTATGTGGTATTTTGATAAAAATCGTTAGCCATTTCTTAGAAAATAAAAAAAATCGAAAAATGTTTCACGTAAAGGGTAGTTTGGGGTGGATAAATTTCTTTGAAAATCTTCGTGTCGCATCTTTGGAATATACTGAACCTAAATACCAAGTTTGGTATTTATCAGACTTTTCGTTTTTGAGTTATACTGTTCACGGACAATCCCCCCCCCACACACGCACACGCGACCTTTTTCTAAACATGCGTTTTTTTGATTAAGGCACCTAAAAACATGTATTTCCGGTAAAATCTCGGTATCACATTTTTGGCTGGAATGCAATATTTTCTCTACCTATTAGGTACTTGGTATACAATATGATGATGTAGTTGATTTTGTTTATTGTTTTATCTGTATAACCCCTTTAACATCTGTGGTTACATCGGAGAGGTTTGACCTTAAGAACAACTAACTTGATCGTAGGCTTTTGCTGTTGATGTGTACTGACCTCAGTTAGGAAACACTCGCATTCACTCCCACATTCATACCTACAAGACTCTTTGGAGAGTGAGAATGGCACTAATTAAAGAAAAATTACTCCGACCAAGCTGGGAATCGAACCCTGGACATTTGGGGAGCAAAAAAAGGACCTGAATATGCATTTAAAAAGTATTAAATCAGAAAGTGTTATTCTTGCGTTATGTATTTAAACTCTTTTCTCGGGTTTTCATTTGTCGGCACATTCTCATTTTCAAATTGTTCCATACGATGTGCTTTTTGGTATAAATGAATGCAATTTTGTGGACTTCTGATTAACAAATAAGATGAAGTTTTGTTATATCATACTTAGCTGTGATGTTATTTAACAATGATATTAATATTGTAAGTTTTTAAGGAAAAAGACTTAACTTATAAGAAGGAAATAACTTCTATTGGAAAAAGATTATTTTGTTCCAAACTAGAGGGGTAATTAAAGACTCATTCATACAATTTATTAGTGTATTATTAAATAGTTTAATTATAAAGTATTAATTTAAAAAAAATAATCGAAAAAATTTCTTGGGAACTACTTTAAAAATCTGATGTTATACTCACATGTCTTTCTCTACTCTTGTACAAACTATTTTTACAAACGCTTATTCTCCATATGCTTCATATTAATCGTGATGTTAATCTTATTGCTAATTTTCTTGTACATGCAAGGGGAATTGGTAGGTTTTAAGCGATAGTTAAATCTTTTAACCGCTGGTTGCTATGTGGTGCATTCCATTCTCTTTGTATGTCCAGGACATAAAAAAAGTAATAACGAATTCCCATTTGAGAAAAAAGGTATAAGTATTCAAAAATTTAAGGGAATAACAAGCAATATCTCGAAAATGGTTCACTCAACAAAAATATGTATATGACATAAATTGTGTATTTTAACGCGATCTACATTTTTTTGTGTAGTAAAATTTTGTCTGTTTCTTATGGTTTACCAGTTATGCAAAAGTCGTTCACAATGGATACTTTTTGGAGACATTCCCAGAAAATTCAAGATAATATATTTTATTTGGCATGAAAGTATCTTAAATATGATATTTTAATCAAAATCGTCAGACATTTATGAGAAAATTAAAATTTTCTAAGAATGTACCATATAAAGGGTAATCTGGGGTGGGGGGATTTTCTTGAAAACCTTCCTGTCGCATCTCGCCAAGTTTGGTGTTTATCCGACTGTTCGTTTCTGAGTTATGCTGTTCAGACAGACAGACACAGACAGATACACACGTACATGTTTCCAAAAATGCTTTTTTGAATTCATGGGGCCTCGAAACATATTTCCGGTGAAATTTTGGTATCGAATTTTTGGGTGGAATACAAAACTTCCCCTACTTACTATACGTAGTAGAGAAAGTAAAAATATACATAGAAATTGGTATACATTTTATGTATTAAACCCCGATTACTGTAAAAACATTTAAAAGGGTTGAAACTGAAGTTGTGGATTTTATATGGTATCCTTCAGAGCAAAATCAGGCATTACTCTCTCTCTCTCTTCCCCCTTATTGAAGCTTTGTATTCAAGTGACAGCACAAGAAAAATCAGAAAAGCGTATAAAATTGGTTAGTTAATTCCTCGCATCCGCTTAAGCATTACTTGAAAATGGTACCAGATACAAACAAAACAAAAGCCAGTACGTGCACCTTTTCAGCAGCTGTTCACATAGCACCTGTCTTGAGGAGAGGCTATTAGCTCCTGTGTTCCATTTATTGCCACGTGCGTCGCGCACGCTGGTTCCCGAGGTCCGAGCGAGCAGCGATTAACACTCAAGTAGCCCATGGAAAACAGCCAAGATGTGTTCTCAAAAAACACCCGGAATAGATCTGTGTGTTGTTGGGAAAATTCTATGATACTGAGAACAAAAAGCAACATATATTCTGTATTTCTAATTGTTGTTTTATAATAAAAACGGTAACAACCACGCTATTTGTCACAACTTGGCGGGTCGACATACTGGAGATTATACTATTTACAAAAAAATATTGCAACTCTTCTGATTAACGTCTGCATTGTGCAATTATAGTAATTTATACAGCAAATTTAACTTGTAGGAAATTGATTGTGAAGTAATTCGGCATCCATAGCTGGCATGAATGAAGAGAGCATCTTTATTTTTATGAGACAGTTTCCTCCTTGCAGTTAATTTATTATCTGGCCTGTGGCCACTTGCATGCATTCCCTTCTTGGGAGAGAAGCGAGCAGGTATTACGGACTGTGATGTAGCCTATTACTATCACTACCTGATAAGTAATTACAAATTCAGATTTTAATTGTTCTATATTTATTAATGTACAGCGGTTTTTGCACCACAAGATTGTTTCATATTTTATCTATAAGCCATGGAAACCTGGATTACCTGCATTACGTGTTGCTATACGCAATACATTCAAACCAGGCGGAGAGCGATGGATTTTTTCGGTCGTAAACATCTATAGCATGGCTTCCCTCGGAAGGGGAGTAAAACCGGTGGTTCTGTGTCGTAGATTTACGTCACGTAATAGAACCTCAAGCCTGATAAAAACGCCTCTGAGCAAAATTTCCGGTCTTTCACGCCCAATATGGAATGGGTTGCTAAGGACCACAGCAGTTAAAGAGCGTCCATAAATAAAACTCAATTTAATTTTTGAAACTAGGAATACTGGCATTATGTGATTGCTATAGGAAATACGTCATTGCTATTATTAACCTGCGCGTCAGAATGAGTCAATTATGCACGATGATTGAGTATAGTAACAACCTATTTATAATGGTGGCATGCATGGAGTATATTATGTGAAAAAGGTTTCATTATCAGGAGCGAAACATATGAGGGCGGATCGAAAAGTAACGTACAATATATTTTTTTACAAAAAAAACTTTAATAGTTAAAACAACAACAAAAATCACAAATGAACTTACAGCTTTTACCTACTTTTCGACATAGTCACCAGGTTTCTCAATACATCTCTACCATCGTGATACCAGTTTAAATATGCCCTGTTCGTAGAAAGCCAGTTTCCTTAGAATTTAGCCATCTGGAGACATTGCTACGGTCCATACAATCGTCCTTATACACGCCACACTTGTCCCTGTGAATATCACTCGGTTTGTGTCCTTTGGCCCACAAATATCGAACTACATCTCTCTGCTCTTCACACGTGGACGACAGTAACATGCGCGCCATCTTTGTTGCGTAGTTCACGTTTCTCTCCCTAGAGCTACACATGAAATAAAAAATACCCTCTGTAGTGAAAACTTCAAACTATATCTGTGTGAAATTGCAACATTCCAGTTGCAATACCAAGGCAGAAAGGAATAATTGTGCGTTACTTTTCGATCCGCCCTCGTATTATGTTCAATATAATTTCCCGTGATTTCTGAAATACCCCTTGTGTTCAGAGAATATGCTTAGATGATTCTTCATATTTAGTAACCTATATCGCATGCTTGTCTGGTGTGGGAGTTAGTTTAACTTGCAAAAATATTTTAAATACAACTTCATTATTTGCTCTCCTGCAAATATTTGGCGTCAGTGTCTTCTGGTGCTTTTTACTCAAGAGTTTCGTTTCACGAAGAATATGATGTGAAAATATGTATTTATTTCCATTATACTTAGTTTCATAAGTATTATACAAATCGATAGTAAAAAATCTTGTTTTCAAATTTTCCTTCCTATTTATTATGCCACATATTCGCTGTAAATCGTTTAAATTGGGTTATCCTACGGTAGTATAAATTTTCTGAATAAGGGAGTATTAAAGAGCAGGGAATTTTAGTGTTATTTTAGGCAGTGTTTTTAACACTTAAATTATTTCAGTCTAATTATATAATATAAAATATAACAGCTCGCCTTAAAGCAATATGTGTATAATATAATATATAAACTGTATGTAACAGTCATTGTATAAATGTTTATATTTTTGTATACATGTATAATAATGTTATGTGAACTTATTACGTAATTTAATAATGTAGGAGCTGTGATAGTAGAGGTCAAAAGTTGCTAACAATGAGGTAACCTTGAGGCAATACTGAATTGTAAAGTTTAATAATGCTACTCTTAATTCTTGGAGCAAAAATAATGTAATTTTTAGACAGCTTATAAATAGCCAAACAACAACCAGAAAACCTGGAAGTTAAAAGTATTCTATTGGAGTAGAATTAGCCAATCAGAGACTTGAAATAGATGAAATTTGCAAATTCAGTGGTAGAAGTCAGTTGCTAGTAGACAGCGTTCCTAACTGGACGCGAAACGCGTCCTCATGAAGTTTAATACGTATTCAGTGTGAGAGAGAACATTATAAAGTTTACATGTTAAAAAAAGGTGCAAGTAACTAATAAATAATCTCGCAGCTCTCTATATCAGTGAAGTGTTATTTAATCGTGTGAAGGATTAATAAATGGACTGAAGTAAAAATTATAATTTGTGTAAGCCTACATTCTTTACCCGCATCACCCCCTGCAAAGAGATACATATTTCTACAAATTAATACTGACGCAGCCGAGGCAAACATAAATATAAATAATATTTAAAGAAGCATAAAAATACAAAGGTAATCTTTTAAACTTGGGGCGAAGGCCACCGGAAAGTAAACTTGGGGCGAAGACCACCGGTAAAACAACTTCTTCACAGTAATACAGCTCTTGAATTGTAATGCATTTCTAATCCGAAAGTGAATACATCTTATATTTGCCAAATACATTTACAGCAGTATAGCTTGGATGTCTTTGGGATAATCACAATAATAATTATTTGTAAGATGGGGATATGAACAGAATGTTAAAAAAACAACTTGCTTCCCCTCGTGTTTTGCGGGTAGATACTACACTAGGCGGTCGACGATTATGGCTCCAATTCGGGTCATCTCTGTAGCTTGCTCAGCACACAGGATCATTAACTGCGGAGTGTTAAAATCTGCCTTCGTAACCGATGCTCGCTAGAAGTTTTTTGGTAATTTCATTCTAGAAACAAATGTGATATTACATTACATGACTACTCCTGACTTATCATTTATTACTTTCTCTACTACGTATAGTAAGTAGGGGAAGTATTGTATTCCACCCAAAAATTCGATACCGAGATTTCATCGGAAATATGTTTTGAGGTCCCCTGAATCCAAAAAAAACATTTTTGGAAACATGTCCCCACGTGTGTCTGTGAAGAGCATAACTCAGAAACGAACAGTCGGATAAACACTAAACTTGGTATTTAGGTTCAGTATCTTCCAGAGATGCGACACGAAGGTTTTCAAGAAAATCCCCCCACCCCAGATTACCCTTTACATGGAACATTTTTCGAAAATTTTAATTTTCTCAAAAATGGCTCTAACGATTTTGATTAAAATATCATGTGTTTAAGATATTTTTATGACAAAATGTATATCTTGAATTTCCTGGGAATGTCTCCAAAAGTATTCTTTATTGTGAACGACTTTTGCATAACTGGTAAACCATAAGAGTTAGACAAAATTTTACTACACAAAAAATGTAGATCACGTTAAAATACACAATTTGTCATACATTTTTTTTTTGTTGAGTTAACCATTTTCGAGATATTCCTTGTTATTCCCTTAAGTTTTACAATACTTGTACTGTTTCTCAAATGGAAATTCGTTATTCATTTTTTTTGTCCTTATAATGCAAAGAGAATGGAATACGCCACATAGCAACCACCTCTTAAAATATTTGACTATTGCTTAAAGCCTACCAATTCCCCTTGCATCTACAAGAAAATTAGCAATAAGATTAACATCTCGATTAACGTGAAGCATATGTAGAATAAGCGTTTGTAATAATAGTTTGTACGAGAGTAGAGAAAGTCATGTGAGTGTAACACGTCAGATTTTTTTATATCTGATCTAGAAACTATTCGTACAAAAGTTTATTTTCCCACCCGCTTCATGTTAATAGAGATAAAGTTTGCAGAAATTGTTTCATTATACGGTGATATATGAGGTTAAAGGAATAGATATCTTTAAAAAATAATAAAAAGCCTCCGGATTGCTATAGGCTAATTTTGTAACCCTATACTCTTTGCATGACTTGACGTGAAGGGAAACAATGATGACTAAATGCTTCAAAAATATGTGATACAGGTATTGGAAAAGTCAAACCGATAGCAACGAATATCTCGAATTGGTTAACAGCACAATAAGTGTGTGTTTTAACGAGATCTAAAATTTTCCTAAGTAAGTTTTTGTCTTAACTCTCATGAGAATTATACAAATATCGACCAGAAGAAGGAACTTCAAAGGCTAGCCGGAGAAAAATCGAAATAAATATTTTATATCTCGTGTCAATTTGTCAAACATATTACATCTTCTTCAAAATCGCTTAAGCAAAATCTTTGTAAGACGTTAAATTTAAATACAAATTTTTCTATTCACGTGGCTCATGGTTTTAGAGCTACGCTGTACAGACAGACAGACAGACAGGCTACACTCTGTGCGGATTTATTGTTGTTTTAAACTTGTTTTTCGGCCTCAGGGATATCAAAACGTATTTCCGATAAAATGACTACACCAAACATCTTTATGCTTTTTGGGGTAGAATAATTTCTCCAAATTGCACAGGTATATGGTAAATTACGATTATTTATGATATTAATATTATCGCAAATATATTATTTTATGTACGAAATAAAATAAGTAGATTTAGGAACTTTTTTCACCCCTAGAACAAACACAAAAATCCATAAAAAAAATCGTCGTTTAACAGAATTGCATATTTATATAACAAACTTCATTATTTGGATGTAGATATTTTCAACAAATCTAAAACTCGATTAAAAAATGCTATAGTCAATTATGTTTTCGTATATTACAAATATTGTATAATTACCATGCCACCTTCTTTTTTCCTTTTCTTTTCTACTGTTTATTCCTTATTATTGTTTCTTATTTCGTTCCTCTTCTCCGGAACCTTTATTGCCATTTATAACTTTCGTTTATTTCTTCTATGCAAGTTAGATTTATAACTGATTGTATGTTACTATATTTTTGTAATGAATATTGTAATTGGGCTTATGCCCGTTATGTTCAGAACAATAAATAAATAAATAAATAAATAAATAAACTAAAACCGAACACTAATCTTATGGCGCAAATATCGCTGAAAGATAGGTAACACGTATTAATGATGTTTTGGAAAATCATAAAGGTAATAAGTGTTTACGAAGTTCCTCATTTAAGCTGCTATTAATTCTGTAAAAAATATGAAAAAGGTTTTTATAAGATTCTTGTTAGATAAAATTTTACCTTTGTACGTGCAATGTTCGCCTTAAAATTTAAATTTTTAGCATGTATAAAGTACCCCTATTCAGTTACTGATTTCAATTTATTTCCATATGTGTAGAAAATGGTCATTAAATTCCTCATAAACCCTCAACTCCGTATGCACGACAGTTAAAGAATGATTTAGAGTGTACAGTACGATGGAAAAACTTTAAAAACCGATCTTATCTAGAGATTATGGAAAATAAACTTTAGTCCTTAGCTTTATGTAAAGTAAACATAGTTATCTTCACAACCAGGAGATATTAGA
The DNA here is from genome assembly GCA_030765065.1 of Deroplatys truncata. Lineage (NCBI taxonomy): Eukaryota > Metazoa > Arthropoda > Insecta > Mantodea > Mantidae > Deroplatys > Deroplatys truncata. The sequence goes on along the minus strand of CM060977.1, from coordinate 152,058,487 downwards.
AAGATAATAATTGAATGAATTACAAACAGCAGCATTGTCCTCATTACTATAAGATCAAAAACACATACAGGGGACTCGTGAAACTACCATATAACGATTTTCTATTGTATCATGTGGCACAAGCGGAGAGACGTCAGTACTGTTGTCTCTCTGTTCGGCATTTCCATTGTTTTTTATCCACCGCTAGGTGATGTCATGTACGTTGCCTCTGTGACTTAGAAAATTACGGCTTTTCGTTGTTAAGAACTGCATTCAACGCACATAGGAGGTGTCTCTAGACTTTTCGATTTCGAATATTTCTTTCTTGTACAATTTCTACGAGTATTTATAGCATATTATTAGCATTGGCTTAACTAACCACGTATAGCAAATGATTTCTTTTTATTTGAAGTTCATAACGAACATTGTTTTTGCTTTCTGTAATACGTATAGTAAGTGAAGAAAGTATTGCATTCCACCCAAAAATTCGATACCGAGATTACATTGGAAATACATGTTTTGGGGCTTCCTGAATAAAGAAAGAAATCATTTTTAGAAAACGGTCCGTGTGTGTAAACAGCACAACTCAAAAACGAAAAGTCGGATAAATACCAAACTTGGTATTTAGGTTTAGTATCTTTCAAAGATGCGACATTAAGGTTTTCAAGAAAATCCCCCACCCCAGACTACCCTTTACATGGAACACTTTTCCAAAACATATTTGATTTTCTCAAAAATGGCTCTAACGATTTTGATTAAAATATCATATGTTTGAGATATTTTTATGGCAAATGAAATGTATATCATGAGTTTTCTGGAAATGTCCCCAAAAGTCCTCTTTATGCTGAATGACTTTAGCAAAACCTTAAGAGCGGGACAACATTTTACTACACAAAAAATGTAGATTCGTTAAAATACACAATTTATGTCATATACATTTTCTTTGCCGAGTGAACCATTTCCGAGATATTCATTATTTGTTTCAATTCCAATGCTTTTACCTCAAATGGGATTTATTTATTCGTTTGCTATTTTTACTTTCTCTACTACGTATAGTAAGTAGGGAAAGTATTGTATTCCACCCAAAACTTCCATACCAAGATTTCACCACAAATATGTTTTGAGACCACCTGAATTCAAAAAACGCATTTTTGGAAGAGAGAGAGAGAGAGAGAGAGAGAGAGAGAGAGAGAGGGGGGTGTGTGTGTCTGTGTCTGTCTCTCTCTCATAACTCATAAACGAACAGTCGGATAAACACCAAACTTGGTATTTAGGCTCAGTATCTTCCAGAGATGCGACACGAAGGTTTTCAAGAAAATCCCCCTACTCCAGACTACCCTTTACATGGTACATTTTTCGAAATATTTAATTTTCTCAGAAATGGCTCTAACGATTTTGATTAAAATATCGCATATTTAACATACTTTTATGACAAATAAAATGTATATCTTGAATTTTCTGGGAATGTCTCCAAAAGTATTCTTCATTGTGAACGACGTTTGCATAACTGGTAAACCATAAGAGATAGACAACATTTTACTACACAAAAACTGCAGATCGTGTTAACGTACACAATTTGTCATATACTTTTTTTTATTGAGTGAACCATTTTCGAGATATTGCTTTTTATTTCCTTAAATTTTCCAATAATTATACTTTTTCTCAAATGGGAATTCGCTATTCATTTTTTTTATGTCCTGGACATGCAAAGAGAATGGAATGCGTCACTAGCAACCAGCTCTTAAAATATTTGACTATCGCTTAAACCCTACCATATTCCCCTTGCATCTACAAGAAAATTAGCAATAAGATTAACATGTCGATTAACATGAAGCATATGGAGAATAAGCGTTTATAAAAATAGTTTGTACAAGAGTAGGGAAAGTCATGCGAGTGTAACACATCAGATTTTTTTTTTATTCCTGGACATGCAAAGAGAATGGAATGCCCCACATAGCAACCAGCTCTTAAAAGATTTGACTATCTCTTAAAGTCTACAAAATTAAATTGAATTTTATTTATGGATGCTCTTTAACTGTTGTGGATCTTAGCGTCCCATTCTATATTGGGCGCGAAAGACCGGTAATTTTGCTCAGAGGGTTCTTTATCAGGCTTGAGGTTCTTTTACGTGCCGTAAATCTACGACATGGACCCACCGTTTTAGTTCCCTTCCGAAGGAAGTTGTACTAGAATTTTTTTCGGGCGTAAAAATCCCATCGCCCTCCGCCGGCTTTGAACCGCGATCTTGGGAATAAGAGGCTAGCATGGTAACCACGACAATTAAAGCCTATGATATTCCCCTTGTACCTACAAGAAAATTAGCAATAAGGTAGATCTGCAAATTTTATCTCGATAAACAGGAAGTAGATGGAGAATAAGCTTTTGTAAAAATAGTTTGTACAAGGGTAGAATTAAAAAGAATTTTAAAAAAGTCTGATGCGTTACACTAACATGTAACACAAAATTTATTTTAATTCTACTAGAAACATTGTATTTTATTCCGTTGTTTAACTGATAAATGCATTTGCTACGTATGTAAGGGATATCATCTTCTCGAGAATGTGGGTTATTTATCGTGCATATTTCAAATACAGGCATAGCAGTAAATATTCTCTCTCTCTTCCGTTGACTTTCCCTTTTGGTTTCCGCAGCCCACAACTTTTCCATTCTACTAGTTGTCCCTGTCTTGTTAACCCCTTTGACGTAGCTGACAGTTTCAAAATGTTTTATTTGTTTCTATTCCCCGAATAAGAGTTCAGCACCGAGCGGGCGGCTCAGGCGATAAAGTCTGTGGCCCGCATTCGGGAGGTCCCGGGTTCAAATCCCGTGGGCCGACCAATCTGTCAGTTGTTTTTTTTTCTCGTGGTTTTCCTCAGTCGCCAAGGTAAATACCGGATTGGATATTTAATACCACGACCCAAAGTTCCATCTTAAGTCTAAAACAATAGTAAAATGAAAAATAAGTGGTAATAGATGCTATGCCATCTACCTACAGACAATGCAAGCAGTTATACTGGACGGCACCCTAATGCCATCTGTACAGCATGAAGCAGGGGTTACGGGGATGAGACCTTGAAGGCTAACTGTCCGCCTTTCTGTGTGAGGGTGGCGGTTAGACTGGACGGCACCCTAATGCCATCTGTTCGGCATGAAGCAGGGGATCCAGGGATGAGACCTAGAAGGCTAACTGTCCGCTTTTCTGTGTGAGGGCGGCGGTTGCACTGGACGGTACCCTAATGCCATCTGCACAGCATGAAGCAGGGGTTACAGAGAAGAGACCTTGAAGGCTAACTGTCCATCACATATCGTTGAAGCAGATATCCACCAACAGATCCGTCGCGATATGACCAAAGAGTTAAAGCGACGTAAAATAAAATAGAATAAAAAAGAGTTCAGCGTTATTTCTTGGCTATCTGCAATCTGGTAATCTTATGAACGCTTTAATCTTCGATGAAGCTTTTCTTATCAATGCAGTATTGGTCATACGCATATAAGTAATTACTTTTAGTGTCACTGGACTACTTCAGAATGTATGTACATATATAAATGTCATGATTTTATACATAGCTTATTATGGCGTAATCTCTGTCAACAATGTTACTATTGTAGCACAAGTTAAATAATGAGATGACTAACCGAAAGAAGCAGTATAATACTCATCCTATCTCCCGTTTAGAGCTTGTGCACCACTGTGCTACTCGTCATATGCGACGGAAAGGAATTGATTTACTTTTATGCAAGTTCCACCCGCTTTAGAAGCCCACACAACCTTTGAAGATCACAAAAAATGCATCGTCCTGATGTCGCTGATTTAATACATAACCTATAAAATATTTAGTTGCACATACTTGCTTTGTCAGCACAAACCTGTTATGTGCTTCAAATTAAAATAATGATAATATAAGCCAAAAAATAAAATTGACGTACACGAGCTGACACGAGTGGTTTAAAACATTTCAGATAACAACTAAATCAATTTCATTGCCCTCCCCCCAAATTTTTATGAAATTATGTAAAACGGTACAGAAGATTTTTTTTTTATGGTGAATCCTCTTTACCTCTTATAACTGCAATTTCCTAAAGCCCAGTGATAACCTAATTTTAGACGAAAAATCCTCTCATCATGAAAAAGCTATATGAAGCATCGACAGCTGTATGTTTACCTTCTCTACCAGTAACTAGTTCAATACCGAGATTTTATCGGAAATACAGTTTTGAGCGTCCTCATTCTAAAAAGAGCATTTTTAGAAGAGAGAGAGAGAGAGAGTGTGTGCGTGTGTGTGTGAATAGTATAACTCAAAAACGATAAGTCGGATAAATATCAAACTTGGCATTTGTGTTCAGTATCTTCCGAAGATGCGACAAGATGATATTTTAAGAAAATTCCTCCCCACATTAAACTACGCTTCTCATGAAATATTTTATGAAACTTTCTATTTTCTAAAAAATGACTTAACGATTGTAATTACAATACACATATACATTTATTTATGTAAATATCTTTCATATCTTGGTGTTTCTAGGAATAGTCCGTGAAGTCCTTTTCATTCAGAAGGAATTATGCATAATCTTAAACAGCTGGTAAACTTTAAGCGACAGATGAAAACGTACTACACAAAATGTAGCTCTCTTTAAAACACACAATTTATTTCAAATAAGTTTTTTTTATCTTATAAGCCATATCTCAGAGATCCCGTTATTAAAGGTTCGAATTGCTCATTTGTTGGTCATTATCTTAGCAACCTATCAACATTCAGTTGCATGGAAACCAGTGTGGAATTTTAAGGTCAGCATATAGCGTCCAGTTCTTAAACATTTCGTTGTTCTCTTTCTATCCATAACGAAACGCGTACTGCAGCTATTTCAAAAGATTTGTTTGGATTAAAATGTAGTAGATATAAAAATATACTTTAGTAAGAATAGATTGTATAATAAACGATAGAGGGTAGAGGTCATGAGAATGAATCGCATATTTTTAATTTATTTAACCAACCTCTTGATAGTATTCCACATTCTAGAAATGGTACACAGACTATGTGATCAAAAGTATCCGTACACCCCCACAAACATACTTTTTTTTTTATCTTAGGTGCATTGTGCTGCCACCTACTGCCTGGTACTCATTATCCACGACCTCAGTAGCCATTAGACATCATGAAACAGCAGAATGGGACGCTCCGTGGAATTCACGGACTTAGAACGCGATCAGGTGATTGGATGTCACTTGTGTCAGAAGTCTGTACGCGATATTTCCACACTCCTAAACATCCCTAGGACCACTGTTTCTGATGTGATAGTGAAGTGGAAACGTGCAGGGACCTGTACAGCACAAAAGCATACAGGCCAATCTCGTCTGTTGACTGACAGAGACCGCCGACATTTGAAGAGGGTCGTAAAGAGTAATAGGCAGGCATCTATCCAGACCATTACACAGGAATTCCAAACTCCATCAGGATCCACTCCAAGTACTATTACAGTTAGGCCTGAGGTGAGAAACCTTGGATTCCATGGTCGAGCGGCTGCTCATAAGGCACACATCACGCAGGAAAAGCCAAACGACGCCTCCCTTGGTGTAAGGAGTGTCAACATTACACGATTGAACAGTGGCAAAACGTTGTGTGGAGTGACGAATCACGGTACACAATGTGGCGATGCGATGGCAGGGTGTGGGTATGGTGAATGCCCGGTGAACGTTATCCGCCAGTGTGTGTAGTGCCAACAGTGAATTTCGGAGGTGGTGGTGTTATGGTGTGGTCGTGTTTTTCCTGGAGGAGGTTTACACCCCTTGTTTTGCGTGGCACGATCACAGTCATGGATATTTTAAGCACCTTCTTGCTTCCCACTGTTGAAGAGCAATTCGGGAATGGCGATTGCATCTTTCAACACGATCGAGTATCTGTTCATACTGTGTACTGTGGCGGAGTGGTTACACGACAATAACTCCCCTGTAATGGACCGGCCTGCACAGTGTCCTGACTTGAATCCTATAGAACACCTTTGGGATGTTTTGGAACGCCGACTTCTTGCCAGGCCTCACCGACCTACATCGATACCTCTCCTCATCCGCACTCCGTGAAGAATGGGCTGCCAATCCCAAGAAACCTTCCAACACCTGATTGAAAGTATGCCTGCGAGAGTGAACGCTGTCATCAAGGCTAAGGGTGGGCCAACACCATATTGACTTCCAGCATTACTGTTGGAGGGCGCCACGAACTTGTACGTCATTTTTAGTCAGGTGTCCGGATGCTTTTGATCACGTAGTGTAGATAGCCTTTAGCAAAATATATTTTAGCAGTGAAAGAAGTAAACGTAATACTTGAGTAATTCAAGATAATCGCAATAGTTGGCATTTTAAACCTTTGTATCTTCCCTTTGGTCTCGTAGTTATTTAATAACATAAAGGTACACATTGCAGAACCCCCTCACATCAATATTCAACGAAATAGGGGTGAAACGTATGAAATGAAGATCCCCAGGCTTGCATTTAAAAGATTTTAGAAATGGCACAGTCTTAACCACCGGGGGAAACTATCTTGGCTATTGTTTATAAATATCGCTTGAGAGTTTCTGGTATTTCGCTGGTTCACAATTTTCTCTATTTACACAAGTATTTAGCATACCTTGGTATGAACTTGTTTACAATATACTTTGGAAATACAGCAGAAGTTTCTTATATGTGTTATTAAAGGGTTCTGGCGCTCAGAAGCTTTATTACATATATAAAATTAGAATGAAGTTTACTCGGATGCTTATATGCTACATCCTGCACACAGTTATAACATTTGAATACAATGACAAAAGAATAAGTATTGCATACAAATATCACATCATAACCAGAATATAGTTGTCTTTTGTTTTGTTGTGTATTTTATTTTCTCAGTTGCTAAATCGATTTTGTCTTATTTTTACACATTTTCTGTAGAGTGGCAACACCAACTATTTTCTATTTATTGGTGCCTCCGCAAGAAACTTATGACTTCCAACTTGTTGGTATTATTATTACACTAGTCTGCATAATATCGGATGGCTGAAAACTAATAAGTGATTCTGACTCACTTTTTTATACTGATTTCAGAACTGCTTTTAGTTTTTTTCTATCACATACAGTATTTTCACGATTTCACTTCAAAAATATAGAGATATAAAGATATTGCTTCCGCCGCTACACATAAAATTGGACTTGATGAAGCAATTTGTAAGGGCTCTACCACAGGATGGACCCTGCTTCAAGTACCTTTCCAAGAAATTTCCCTTCATTACACAAGACAAGTTAAAGGCTGGAATCTTTGTTGGTCCTCAAATAAAGAAATTGATGAAGGATGAAGATTTTGAGAAGACAATGAATGAGAGAGCAATAGAAGCATGGACCGCCTTCCGATCAGTTACTGAAAACTTCTTAGGCAATAACAAAGATTCTAATTACAAGGCCATTGTCGAAACAATGTTGGAAAATTTCAAGAAGATGGGTTGTAACATGAGTGTAAAGGTGCTTTTTCTACATTCACATATCGACTACCTTCCAGAAAATCTGCGCCATTATAGTGAAGAGCAAGGTGAACGTTTTCACCAAGATACTAAGGAAATGGAGAGGAGGTACCAGGGGAGATGGAATGAAACTATGATGGCCGACTACTGTTGGGTGTTGAGGAGGGACAGTCATCTTCAAGGATCTGTAGGGAAGTCAAAGAAGAGAAAGTTTGAAAAAAATTAAATGAAACACTTTGGCTTCTTGTTTTGTTAAAATGTAGGCATGAAATAAATTAGGGGAGTTCTTGAGAGTATTCCTAAAATGTTTCTTGAATAAAAACTTGTGTGAAATGGTATTTGAATACTTTTCTACGCTCATTAGTAAAATTGTCAAAACATCGCTTCTTATTTTGTGTAAAAACCTGACGTGATAGAAAAAAACGGAAGTTATTTCTAGAATTAGTATAAAAACTTGAATCAAGAACTCCTACTTTTAAGAAATCATCTGACAAAAAGACTAGTGTTATTGTTGTTATGATGATGATTATTATTATTACTCATCTATTTTACTTCGCTTTAACTACAGGGTCATATCGCGACGGATCTGTTAATGGATAGCTCTAAGATCAAGATGTGGCGGACAGTTAGCCTTCTAGGTCTCATCCCTGTAACCACCAGCTTCGTCACGTGTCCACAGAGACCCTAGTGCATAGCAACTAGATCTTCTGCTTCGTGCCGTGCAGATGGCATTAGGGTGCCATCCAATCTACCTGCTTTCATTGTCTGTGGATAGATGACACAAAATTCCCTATTATCACCTATTTTTCATGTTTACTATTGCTTTAGACTTAAGGTAGAACTTTGGGTCGTGGTGTTAAATATTCAATCCAGTATTTACATTAGCGGCTGAGGGAAACCAGTAAAAAGCCTCAGTCATATTGTTCGGCCCATAGGATTTGAACCCGGGACCTCCCGATTGCGGGTCACATACGTTACCGCCTGAGCCATCCCGCTCTGTTTGTTGGTATTCTAGTATCCAGTTATTGTAATTCATTTTTATTCTTTTACTCTAAAAACTGAAATTAACAGTAATATAACCTACGTCTATCGGAAAGAAGAGTGCCTTTTCAATGAAAGAATTATAAAAAAATCGGTTGAGTGGTTTCTAAGATTACACCCCCCCCCACACACGCACACACATTCTCTCTTTTTAATAGTATAGGTAACACGTTTACACAGTGTGGCTGGTACATTGTACCCCAAAGTTGAAAGATCAGTTACATTTTGTTTGTGGTACTACGTGTAGTTAAATGAATATACAAGGCTGAAAATGTACACACTTCAAATATGTATTTTAAATAATACAGATGAATGTGGTGATCTTGACGAAGATGTATAATTTGCAAATGTGTAAAATGTATAAAACTTTCGTATTATGTAGTGTCAGTCATAGTAAGGGGTGCACTGAGCCTCCTGAGGGTCCTTGGGGTTCAATAAGCAGCTGCTTGATGGAAAACGTAGCCGTTCCGATTTCAGAAACCTTGGCAAAACGGGAGGGAGACAATATAGTAACCAAAGCCATCACTGCACTCTGACCATAGTGCCATATGTACGGAGGCAGAGAATGCAGCGCCTTGTCGTGAGAGAGTTTGTCATAACCGCTGTGTCGTATTTGTCACGTGAATAGGGCATAACACACACTTTCCAAATAGTTCAAAGTTAATTACTAATTGTATCACATTGAGCAAACAAATTCCGTCTTTTTAGGATTATTGAGGGCTAAAAGCTGTACAGCCGAGTGCATGGAAACAAATCTGATGTGTTACACTCACATGACTTTCTCTACTCTTGTACAAACTATTTTTACAAACGCTTATTCTCCATATGCTTCAGTTAATCGAGATGTTAATCTTATTACTAATTTTCTTGTAGATGCAAGGGGAATTGGTAGGCTTTAAGCGATGGTCAAATATTTTAAGAGCTGGTTGCTATGTGGAGTATTCCATTCTCTTTGCGTTACCAGGACAAAAAAAAATGAATAACGAATTTAAGAAAAAGTATAAGTATTGGAAAATTTAAGGGAATAACAAGCAATATCCCCAAAATGGTTCACTGAACAAAAAAAAATGTATGACACAAATTGTGTATTTTAACGCGATCTACATTTTTTGTGTAGTAAAATTTTGTCTATCTCTTATGGTTTACCAGTTATGCAAAGGTCGTTCACAATGAAGAATACTTTTGGAGACATTCCCAGAAAATTCGAGATATACATTTCATTTATCATGAAAATATCTTAAACATATGATGTTTTAATCAAAATCGTTAAGAGCCATTTTTGAGAAAATTAAAATTTTCGAAAAATCTTCCATGTAAAGAGTAATCTGGGGTGGGGGGATTTTCTTGAAAACTTTCGTGTCGCATCTCTGGAAGATACTGAACCTAAATACCAAGTTTGGTGTTTATCCGACTGTTCATTTCTGATTTATGCTGTTCAGACACACACACACACACACATATAAACACACTCACACAGACAGACACACACACGGATATGTTTCCAAAAATGCTTTTTTTTTTGGATTCAGGGGGTCTCAAAACCCATATTTCCGGTGAAATCTCGGTATCGAATTTTTGGATGGAATACAATACTTCCCCTACTTACTATACGTAGTAGAGAAAGTAAAAATTAAATTGAGTTTTATTTATGGACGCCCTTTAACTACTATGGTTCTTAGCGTCCCATTCTACGAGTCCCATTCTCGTATATGGGGCATGAAAGACCCAAACTTTGCTGAAAGGTCTTTTATCAGGCTTTAAGTTCTTTTATGTGCCATAAGTTTATGACACAGGACCACTGGCTTTACTTACCTTCCGAAGATAGCCATGCTAAACATGGCATCTACTACCGTTGGGTTTGAACCTGCGACCTCGGGAACCCTACGGTACCCCTAGACCAAAGAGGACGGCCGAGTGCATGGAATCATGCTAATATAATGCGCGAGGTTTCTTAGTAAGGGATACTAAACCACCTCTGCTACGCCCAGCCCCTCACTCCTTACCTGGCTATACCACTCCACTTAATGTTTGTCTTACTCCCAGCTTTTCCTTCGCTGCTGGGACTGAAACCGACCTGTGTTAATAGGTTAATGTCTGAGTACTAGAATTTTGACATCAACCGAATTGAGACGACTCGTCCAGGGACTGCGTGTGGACTGTCGTTGCGAAGCATGCTTTCAGCTACTCGGGTGAAATATTTCCGCACTCCTCCCCTTTCGCCGTTCACCTACTCCTGAACTGTGTTCATATGCTAATATGCATGTGTGGGACTCGAAATCAAACCAATAAGAGTTTGGCTCACCCAGGGCTGGTATGGAGACATGATATAAATTAAATGCAAGGCAACACTATACGAAGATAAGCATCGGCACGTTTCTGTGCACTCGACTGTACTCCTTATTGCAGAATAATTTAAAATATATGCCTCTTATTTCAGTTCGTTTAGCAGTGAAATCTGTTGCAGCACTTATATATAATATACACTGCCGTTTGTGAAAATTGCAACACCAAGAAAGAATTCCCGAATAACTCCAAACTTGGTGGAAGTGTAGAAGAGTGTACAAGCAATAAGTGATTAGGTTTGCAGAGATGGTGTACACGTAGGCCGAGCAGAACCCTCTTGTGTCGGTCCGGCAAGGTTAGTGTTGAGCCCAGTGTAGTCAATGCAGAGCTGTAAAACAAGATGGAAACAATAAATTGAGTGCCAATATGCCTCGGCGACGTCAAAGGGAGCCATATCGGCATGTGAATGAGTTCGAACGGGGCAGAATGATCGGTCTCCGGGAAGAGGGTTTGTCATACCGTGAATATTTCGGCTCGTACAGGGCATGCTGCTACGACAGTGATGCGTGTGTGGAAGCAGTGGATAAATGAAGATCGTACGCAGCGAAGAGCGGTTACTGGACCACGGAACATGGCCACAGCATGGGATGACCGTCATCTTGTCCGCTTGGCCATAATGGACCGTACAGCTTCATCCACAGTGTTGGCTCGACACTGGAGCACTGCAACAGGTGTGAACTTGTCTGCATCGACGGTTCGTCGCCATTTGCTGCAGGTTGGACTGGTTGCATGCATGCCATTACGTCAGCTTCCATTGTCGAGAAACCACAAGCTCCTCCAACTGCAATGGGCACGTGAACACCGTCACTGGAGTGCTGAGTGGCAAAGTGTAGTCTTTTCGGACGAGTCCCGCTTCAACGTGTCCTTCAGTGATGGCCGCATACGTGTCCGGCGCTACCGTGTGAGCGCAACCTGGAGGGCTGCATTGTTGAGCGCACAAACACTAGGTGTTTGGGGCGCCATTCGTTACAACAACCGATCTCGCCTCCTACGAATTGAGGGCACTTTAAACAGCAACGGTGGTTGTAGAGCCTGAGGTACTCCTTCTGCTTCAGGCATTTCCACAGGCCACATTTCAACAGGACAATGTCCGGCCACATATTGCGAGGAATGTACAAGCCTTCTTCGAAGAGCGACGGATACCATTGTTTCCCTGACCTGCACGTTCGCCTGACAATCGCCCATCAAAAATGTCTGGGATGTGGTTGGTCGGCACTTGGTGCGTCACCGTCCTCCAGTAACCAGTGTCACGGATTTGTGGGCTCGAATACAAACTGCGTGGAGGGAAATCCCTCGGGAACTTATTCAAAACCTTTTTGATTCAATGCCACGGCGTATAGCAGTTCTAACTGCAGCGCATGGAGGCCACACCAAATACTGAATATTAGAGCTGAAAGGTCGTGTATAGATTTGAAAAGTTTATCATTTGTTACTTGTCATGTACCTAGCCTGTGGCGTTAAATTCATTGAATTCATGCGTTTCATTCTTGGTGTTGCAATTTTAACAAAGGGCAGTGTATTATATAAAGACTGACAGAAATCCCTTGCAGGAAGATATTCCTATGTAAATTTATTCGTTATCTAACAACCCAGGCAACTTGACTGTTGTTTTCTTTAAGCAGGAATATGTTTGTTTCATTTGACATTTTGTTACGAATGCAATTATCCTCAAGCGAGTGATTAAAGCACAAAAGAGAAAATATTTTTAAGTCCATGCATTAATTTATCTGTATATTTATTTTAAACAATAGATTCTCATTAATACAGCCCTTAAGAGGATTCCCTGCCAGTTGAAGTATATAATAACGTTTTCATAACACTGGATCTTAAAAGAGATTTTGCATTAATTTGTGATGCGATATTTACTGAACACATCCTGCATGATAATGTACCAAGTTAATTTACGCTGCTCATCTCCGTGCAAGCGTGGTTAATTTGTATGAAGTTAATGTCAAAGGTCATTCGTATGCACCTATGCACGAGTGCATGCACATCATAATATTGCTTGTACAGAATCTCTAATCATCTGCTGTTAGCATTTCACTGAATCATGCGCTTCAGTGAAATGTTAGCTCAAGAGTGAATTATGTGAAGTAGTGGAACAGAAGCCCTGGCTTCGACACCATTCTGATGGTCTGTATTGTTCTCTCAGGCTGTTAGGAGAATTAACATAACGTTTTCAATACAAAGGAGAGTAGATGCATTACCGTTTTTGATGGCAAAGCCATGGGCTGTTGCAGTTTCAACTGCCACTATTATCATGGGCGATTGTATAACGTTTTAGTTAAAGGTAATATGCCCTTCTTTAACGTATTCTTCAAATTTGACACTGTCGTATCCTGTTTGGAAAATTCGGGCAGGCGGAAATAATGATGATAATAATTTAATAATAAATAATCCGACCTGCTACATTCACATGAATTTCTCTACCCACTGCTCTACAAACTTTTCTTACAAAAGCTACCCCGTTCATGTTAATCGAGATAATATTATATGTTCGTTGGAGCTACATACAAATGGAATACAGTAGCCCTAAGTCATAGTCCCATCTTTTGAAACTGGATCACTATATAAAAACTTAGAGATTCAGTTTTATTTAGACCATGATGAAACATCTGATGTATTGCACTCACATGACTTTCTCTACTCTTCCACAAACTATTTTTACAAACGCTTATTCTCCATCTCTTTATGTTAATCGAGATATCGAGATGTTAATCTTATTGCTAATTTTCTTGTAGATGCAAGGAGAATATGATAGGCTTTAAGCGATAGACAAATCTTTTAGGAGCTGGTTGCTATGTGGAGCATTCGATTCCCTTTGCATGTCCAGGACATAACGAATTCCCGTTTGAGAAAAAGTAAATGTATTGGAAAATTCAAACCATTAACAAGGAATATTTCGGAAATGGTTCACTTGACAAAAAAAGTGATATACACTTTTTGTGTAGAAAACTTTTGTCTGTCTCTTACGGTTTACAGTTATGCGAAAGCCATTATGAATGAAGAGGACTTTTGGGGAATTTCCAGAAAATTCAAGATATACATTTCAATTGCCATGAAGATATCTTAAACGTATGATATTTCAAAAATCGTTACAGCCATATTTTAGAAAATCTAAATTTATCCAACTTTTAGATTTTGAGCTATGCTGTTCACAGACGCACGCGCACACACACACACACACACACACACGGACCTTCTTCTAAAAATGATTTTGTTTATTCAGGGGGCCTCAAAACATGTATCTTCGGTGAAATCTCGGTATTGAATTTTTGAATGGACTGCAATACTTCACCTACTTACCATACGTAGTAGAGAAAGTAAAACACGAGTAGCGAGTTACTGCATGAAAAGTAAAAGTATTTGAAAATTCAAACCAACAAATAATGTCTCTGAACTGGTTAATGACACAAAAATGTGTTTTAAACATTTTGTATTAAGGACATTTCTTTTTTTTTATGTAGTAAGTTTTTGCCTACACCGTAGGGTTTAAAAGTTATTAAAACTCAATCAGTATGAAGGGCACTTCACTGTCTATTTGCAGAAAGTTCAACATATACTTGTAATGCAAATATCTTAAACATATTCCAATTTAATCAAATTGTTAGCCATTGTTTTAGAAAAAGTACAAACGTTTTTCCAATGTAAAAGATAGTTTGGGTTGAGGGATTTTCTTGAAAATCTTCCTGTCCCATCGTAGAAGTTATTGAACCTAGATGGTTTGATATTTAATCTATTTTTTGTTTTTGAGTTGTGTCCCCCACCACACACGCGCGCGCACACACACGCGCGCCCGCGTATCTTTTCTAAAAATGCCTGTTTTGGATTAAATGGAGCCTCAAACCTAGCTTTTTCCTTGAAAGTTCAATATCGAATTTTTGAGTGGAATATAATACTTGTGGCATTTTCTCCCTTTCCGCAAATTTGAACTACGTCCATAGTACCAGAAAGGCATATTCAAGACGGCGCAGGCTGAGCGTCGGAGTATGGCATTGGTGAATAAAGCCGCCAATAGTGAGGTGGCGGCAGCACTACAACGCAGAAAATGAGAACTATTCACCTTCTCCTAGCTTGGGTGACGGCACAAGAGATAAGACTAGGAGATTCTGACAGGCACGCCTACCGATAGCACGCAAATACGGAATATGAGTCAATATGCATTATTTTTTGGACTATTCAAAATTTCTAACAGTTTTGGTGAATAAGCTCCCAAATGTAATTAACTTAAGAGTGCCAAGTAGACAGGGGGGAAAGCAGGCAAAGAGAGATGGTTTTAACGTTCTCTTATGCGAAAAAAATAAATTTTGTTACGTTGGGGGAAAGCTAGATTCAAACGCTGCCTGTACAGTGATAATCTATAATGTTAAAATACTTTAAAAACTCCGATGTGTTACACTCGCATGACTTTCTCTACTCTTGTACAAACTATTTTTACAAACGCTTATTCTGCATCTATTTCATATTAATCTAGATAAACATTTGCAGAAACGATCTTTTGACATGCAAAGAGAATTACATTTTACATATAGCGACCAGTTATAAAAATATTTGACTGGATTAAGGCCTACTATGTTCCCCTTGTTTTGTATTTGCAAGGGCAGTATAGAAATACAGTAGCCTTTAAGCATAGACATATCTCTTAATAGCTGGTTGCTAGGTGAAGCACCATTCTCTTTGCCACAGATTAATACTCTTCGCATATCCAAGACAAAAGAAATGAATAACGAATTCCCATTTGAGAAAATAAGTATAGAAAAATTTAAGGGAGTAACAAGCAATATCTCGAAAATGGTTCACTCCAAAAAAAAAATTGACATAAATTGTGTATTTTAACGTGATCTACATTTTTTGTATAGTAAAATTTTGTCTATCTCTTATGGTTTACCAGTTATGCAAAAGTCGTTTACAATGAAGTATACTTTTGGAGACATTCCCAGAAAATTCGAGATATACATTTCATTTGTCATGAAAATGTCTTAAACACATGAACATTTTAATCAAAATCGTTAGTCATTTTTGAGATAATTATCATTTTCGAAAAATGTTCCATGTAAAGGGTAATCTGGGGTGGAGGGATTTTCTTCGTGTCGCAACTCTGGAAGATACTGAACCTAAATACCAAGTTTGGTGTTTATCCGACTGTTCGTTTGAGTTATGCTGTTCACAGACACACACACGGACATATTTCCAAAAATGCTTTTTTTGGATTCAGGCGGTCTCAAAACATATATTTTCGGTGAAATCTCGGTATCAAATTTTTGGGTGGAATACAATACTTACTATACGTAGTAGAGAAGGTAAAAGTCATAATATTAATATATATATATATAGTTTTGTTAATCATGTAATAATTACCGGGAGGTAGAATGTTTCTTTGCTTTTTAAATATCTACAATTTTTCGAATGAATAGATAAAGTCGTTTAATAATATGCCAAGTATAGTGTTACGCGAGGGGCTAGTCACAATTATCAAGTAAATACTATGTGATAGAAACATTTATATTATTGGAAAACAGTTATAAAGGCAGAAATAAAATAGGAAAAAAGGTATTATCGTTTTTTGTTGCAAGTTATTCCTGCCTATACCAAGTAAGGGAATTTCTTATACTGAGTATCCTTCACATTTTTACATACATATATAACTGGGTTATGGGTTAGGTAGTAATAAATAAAAGTAACATACTTTATCTGCTTAGTATTCCAGGTAAAAAGTAGAGAAATAAATGAAAGTACTAATAAATGCACCAATCAACAATTCGCAGTTAATAAAACCCCACACCCTTCATGGCTGACAGTGTAAAACCAATTATTTGCACGAACCAAAAGGTGTTGCTTATGTTATAAATGAATCTTAAAGAACCTTGTTTTGTTAGGTTTAACTAATTCCGAAACTTAGTTCTTAAAAGAGGCATTGAATAATAGGATGAAACAATTTTCACATTTTTTCCTCAAAACGAACTTTTATGTGGATTAGTAAATATAATTAGTTCACCTAAAATATTTTATGACAAAACATATGACAAAAACATATGGAAAGGTGTTAAAAGAAGACTAAGAGACATCAACCAATAGGAAATAGATTAGGATTGTAAAATTAAGCCTTCTCTAAGTCTATCAAATGAAATAAAATTGAACTGTCGTAAAGAGGCATATATACTTAATTTAGGAAGAAAGGAACGATCAGGAATGGCATGGTTTAGACTGGAGGGCTGGAGTGCACAGAAAATGACTGACGATTCTGGCAGAGGAATCTGCCCATTCTGTGATTTGAATGAGGACTGGGTACATATTTTGGCGGAATGTACACAGTGGGAGAACCAGGGAACAATTAAACTCAAAGAAAAATTCTTAAGTCCCTCGAGAAAGAGATTGGCATGTTGGGATCTACTGGCTGACCAGAGGAACTGGCAAAACATGGGCAATTTTTTTGGCTAAAGTGCGAGAAGCAAGGTCAAATTTGTTCAGTTAGACAAAGGTAATTTATATCTATTTCCCTTTTTCTTGTTCCTTTTTGTTGTGTTTTCTTTCTCTGTTGTTTATTTTGTCACCCTATTGTGTCTTAAATATGCATGTACGGTCAATGACCCACGCACAAAATACTTGTGAAATAACTTCAACAATTTGAAACCAATAAAGATACCTTATCTATCTATCTACATTTCTGAAAATTCTGTTCCTCCTCACGAGTGTTTAATCCAGATAACAAATAGGAACAAAAAATTACTATCCTACATGATACGGGTAGGAACTATGCCATGATTCTATGTAATACTCGTATAGGAATAAGAATTAACATTTCACATTTTTGTCTTGGTATTATGGGGAAAAGTAAATGCCATTAGTCATGTTTTATTTGGAGGATGTTGTGATGGTCAGGTTAGGGTCGATTTAATTTTTTTAAAAACGGAACCTACAATTAGGGTCAATTTAAATATCAAGTAACTTCTACTCAACTTCTTTCTACAACGCTTAGTTTTGGGGAATATTGTACAGTCTCAACTTAAACGGTTCACTCTGTACATACGTAGCCCAGATTCATTGTCGTCTACCGCGCTTAACCTTGCTACGCTTAAGAAACCGATCGGTTCTCAGCTATACTATTCGCAAGACTACCCAGGCAGTTATGCCACTGAGAAGTATGTAGTGGGGAGCTAACCAGCGTCTTTTCACTGTGCTTTCATATTTTTCTCTTTCTTCTTTCCGAGAGCTAACAAAGAATGCACAACAGCGTAACAATGACTGCAACTGTAATGAATAGTAATTTGTAGTTATTAGCTAGGACATATACTACTTGATGTAAAGTTGTTCCGATAATCGTGAAATTCTCTAAATTATGCACCTGGTATTTAACACCGGTCGTGAAAGGAGCATACAGTTGTTACACATTCAAGGCAAGTATGTGCATCTAAAAGACATTTTAATGGATATGTTAAGTAGTGTAGAAAACAGTGGCATTATTTTATTGTATTTCCTCAGTATTAAGGCACAAAAAAGCTTGAAATAAGCTAACGGTATACACCGATCCACTGGCGTTAGTGAGAAATAATCTCATAACTTAACTAGCGCCATCACGCGGTCTTCGAAATATATACTAAAGCGTGGCGTTTCAATTGCATTTTTCAGAAGCGCCAACCGTTTCTTAAACGATATTCTCATACGTTTACTTTATCTACTACTTACAGTAAGAAGAGGAAGCATTCCACCCAAAAATTCGATTCAAGATTTCGCCGTAAATGTCTGTTTTGAGGTCCCCTGAACACCAAAAAAGCATTTTTAAACCAATGTCCATGTGTGTGTGTGTGTGTGTGTGTGTGTGCGCGTGTGCGTCTGCGTCTGAACAGTATAACTCGAAAACGAAAAGTCGGTTAAAACAAACTTTTCATTCTGAATGACTTTTGTATAATGATAAACAAAACCTTGGTATACCAAAAATGTAGAATACGTTTTTTTATATAGCTAACCATTTCCGAGATATTGCTTGTCATTGATTTGAATTTTCAAATACTTTGTTTTCCATAGTCGTTATTCGCTTTTGTTTTTTCTCCTGGTTAGAGAGCTGAATTTAAAAGTCATCACAAAGCGACCAGCTCTTAAAAGATTTGATTATCGCTTAAGCTTACTGTATTCCCCTACTCCCATTGTACCTACAACGAAATAATTATGTAATAAAAACGTTTCTGCTAGTGTTTATCCCGATTAAAACGAAGTAGATAGAAAAATAAACTTTTGTAAGAATAGTCTTTTGAATAATGGGTAGAGAAAGTCTTGTGAATGTAACAGATACTTTTACATGTTCAGGTGACATCTTGAACAGGTTTTCCAGAGTATATCTCCATCAAGTAACTGTAGCAACAATTCCATATCGAAGCTACGAAGGTTGCTAAACCAACAGATTTGCCTGCCTCTAACATAATGTATTGGTTTATCATATGTTCTCCACACATGGTTCATGCAGGTAGTGTTGTGACGGTAATACGCGGGCAGTCCAGAAAGTCCCAGATCTTTTGGCCTATCGTGGCGATGAGTAGGGCTAAAGCTGCCATCTTGGCGTCAGAACGTTCCTACATTCAGTACGCATCCAGCGTGAGGACGGTGCCTTCCTTACTGTGCTCTCTGTGAGTTGTTAAAATGTGCGCTGCAATAGAAAATCCCGCCACTTGTGAAGTGCGATTGGCTAAAAAGAACAAACCAATTGAAATTTATCGTCAACTTTGTGATGTTTACGGGCAGGGAATAATGAGTGAAAGCCGAGTCAGTGTACCAATGTTCACGACGAGGATCGTAGTGGTAGACCCAGCCTTATGACTGATGAACTGTCAATGCAAATCAATGACAAAATTCGTGAAAATCGTCGTTTCACGATTACAGAACTTTCGGAACATTTTCCCCAAATTTCATGGAGTTTGGTGTATCAAATTGATGCTTTGATGCTGACGCTGAACTGCACAGTGGTTGAAGTCGCAGCGGCAGATTTCTACAGAGAGCGTATTGAAAAGTTTGTGCCACGGTATGATAAATGCCTCAATTTGAATGGCGATTATGTAGAAAAATAGCTTAAGAGTGTACCTTTCAAATGCAGATAATAAACGTTGTTATTTGCATTTTGGTAATTGTTTATTTCAAAACGTCTGGCACTTTCTGGATTACCCTTGTAGTATATAATATAAATTAACTATGTACACATGTACTGCGTTTTATAAGAGCATAAGCAAATGTTTACCACAAAGAAAATTATAAAGTGCAAGAAGGTTCAATGTGGAATAGCAAGTGTCGTGGCAACTGGTTACGGACTTGAACTATTCAAAACGACACCCAGATCAAGCAGAAAGAACGCCCGTTATTAGCGAGAAGGAACAAATGCAGCAGTCGCAGCGTGAAGCAAATACAGAACCTTCCTTTGCTCGCGTGATCGACCTACCGGGAATTTTCCTGGCACCGGAAAGCACCCTTTACTCGGCGGAGTCTGATATTCTTAGTCCCTTAAATTCAAGCGCATTGATTTCTCATACATATTATAGCTACATAGAATCATCACATACCTTCGTCATATAAAATATTGGATTTTTTTAAAAATTTATTATTGGTGCTTTAACGTAAAGTCATAACGCGACTACAATAAGTTTTAATAATTATAATATTTTGAAACAAATTAAAAGTTTGATTATATAACATTATACAATTTTATTTCTTTTAAAAACTTTACTATATTGTGACAGATGGTTGGATCACTCAAGGCCACAGAAAGATTAGCAGGAATACCACACTGAAGCCGATGAACATCGTAGATAGGGCACTCTGCAACTATATGCTGAATTGTGAGAATGGAGTGACAGTGCTTGCTTGCAGGCTGATGATCGTTTCCAAGGAGATATGAATGGGTAATTGCAGTATGTCCGATATGTAGTCTGGTGAGAGGTACCTGGTCACGACGAATTAGATGTTTTATTGGGTAACTGAAACTAGGATTGGAGCTTAAGGCGATTAGTTTGCTATTGGATGTGGAACTCCAGTGAAGCTTTCATTTCTTACATATTTCATACTTTAGGAAATTTTGGAAATCGTGATGCGGAACCTTGAGGTCGGCCAGGCTTGGAGAGTGGCATGTTGCTTCTTTAGCTGTTTCATTTCCAGATATGCCCATGTGAGATGGTATCCATGCCAGCGTCACGCGTTTATTGCAGGCTTTTATCTCATTATACAGCTGTAAAATGTTCTGCGCTAAAGAGTTTCTGGGTGACTTCTGTTGAAGAGCTAGAATTGCGCTCATGGAGTCAGTGAAGATGATATAACAACGGTGTTCAGCTTTAATTATGTATTTCAGGGCAAATCGTATGGCAAAAAGTTCACAGGAGAATATAGAGAGGTAATTCGGAAGACTGTAAGAAACTGTATGTTCAGTTGTACCACAGCACAACCACTACTCCCATTCATTTTAAATCCATCAGTATATATAGGTACGAGGTTTTGGTGCATGCCTCAAATTTCGTGAAATATTCGCTGGTAATGGGTAATATCTGTATCCATTTTGTTGTATTTGGCGAGAGTGGTGATGACGTATAATAATGTTATGTGAATGTATTACGTAGTTTAACAATGTAGGAGCTGTGAGAATAGTAGCAAGCTGCCTTGCGTAGCAAACAGAATTATGTGGTAACCTTGAAACAACAACAACAAATTAGAAAGTTAAAAAAGGCTACTAATAGTTATTGGAACAATAGTAATGTAATATTTAAAACAGCTTATAAATAGCCAATCAAAATCTACAAAAGCTTTAAGTTAAATTAAAGCATTCTATTGGAGCAGGCTTAGCCAATCAGATACTAGAAATAGATAAAATATACAAATTCAGGAGGGAGACGCTACAAGGAAGCGTACCTAAGCAGTTAGATTCGGTGCGGGTTCAGTGTGAGACATAAAAATTTATTGCGGTGAGAATAATATAAAGTTTACGTGTTAAAAAGTACAATTATTAATAATAATAATAATCTCACAGCTCTACAGTAGGATACATCAGTGAAGTGTTATTTAATCGTGTGAAGGATTAATAACCAAAGTGCAATACAATTATAACTTGTGTAAGCCTTCATTCTTTAGCCGTACCAGTTACTAATAACCAGCCGAGGCATATATATACATAATATTTAAATAAGTAACATTAAAATAGTTATTACACATAAAGTAAACGTGGGGCGAAGGCCACCGGAAAGTTTGTACCGTACGTGGGGCGAAAACTCCAAGAAACATATCTCCCGCAAATTGGCATCCATTACGTGCGTGATCTAAAACAGCTTCAAACTGGTGCCTAAAAGTAGTGCAACCGCTACAACAATTAAACCCTGTCAAGTTTCTCCAACAATGGGGCAACAATACATATACATCAAATGCTGTTATTGTCGTTAGAATGTCCTTGTGCAGGCACACATCTCTCAGCTTTTAGGAAAATTTGCATTAGCACTCATTGGTTCTTTCCGGTCATATAAATAAAACCACAATTTGTCCGGAATTATAATTAAATGCGGGTCAATAAAACGATCATTAGCATTTTCCATCACCCAACTGCAGAAATTAACTCCACTCATTTTACCACGTGCTGTAATTCCAGAACTATAGTTATCTTGTGGGGGTTTAATGCTAAAGGTTTAGTAGCATTCCAAGCCGAGGTTGGTGAAGTTCCTGTGCAAGCTTTCTCAGAGATTTCTTTGGACTTCGTTCTAATTTTTCTCCGATGCCAACGAATTCTTCCTCTGTAAGAAGGCGATTTATTTTCGGTTTCTTATCAAGAATAGATCCCGTTTCCACGCAAGGTTACGAGCCGTTTCTCTGTGAGGCGTTTGAACAGCAGAAAATCTTGTGTATAAATCGCCGTCACACTTCTCTACAAGAGTTTGTCATACGGGAATAACTCGTGAAAATTCTGTGTGCTAAGTATTCGGACTTTTTGGCATTATAACAGCACTAGTAGCATTAGCTAGAAACCTCGTCTCACCTCTCTGCGGTCCAGATTCCGCGTCAACTGATAGATAGCACACGGAAGGGAAAGTGGAGGTGGGAACATAACCGGTTAGAAACAGTGTAGTGCAGGACAAGCAACTCCCCGTAATATGGCCACGCGTCCAAACGAAGGCTTCTGTATATTTGAAGCAGTCGTCTTTGAATCTTGTTACTCTTGTGCAGCGAGTATTAACAACCATAATGTAAAAACACTAATTCATATTTTCTAAGACAAATAACGTAAACGTGATATTTGCTTGTGCGTAATGTAAAATATCAGCATAAAGTTTAATGTGGAAAGTTTAGAGTGAAATATGTGTGAACTCCAGAATTAAGAAGTACTCTAAAGCATTGGATTCCGTAATAAAGCACTGTTTATGCTAACAAGATAGACTATTCTCAAAAAGGAGTCCCATCCAATGTTAGTATTTCCAATAATGGGAACCTTACTACAGCCCGGGAACTGGAGACTTGAAAAGTTTCAATCTTTGCGTTCCCTTTTCCAAGAACGGCGCATTGGATTTACATTCCGCGTAGCTATCTATAAGACAAATTCTTTACGGAGGCCGTGAACTATAACCGCTGTTAGTTGTCTCTAGTCGTAAGCTTGAAAAATAAAATCGGACCAACAAATTAAATAGCAGAAAGCGCAAACAAAGACTATCTTTAATTCACGTTATTTATTATAAAAATACGTATTTGAATGACTTTTACAAGAGGAAGCAGAAATGGTGACGATGTGGCTTTTAGTAGATGCTTTCCTGTATCGAATTTTGAGGATGGTTAAACTGCATTATGTTGACTAAATTGCAAGCAAGTAAAAAAACAAACAAACAAAAAATCTGAATGTTTTTGTTGAAAATCTTCGTATTGCATCTTTGGAAAATATTGAGCCTGAATTCTAAGTTGGTATTTATCCCACTTTTCGTTTTTGAGTTATGCTGTGCACAAACACACTGGCATGTTTCCAAAAATGATTTATTTGCATTCAGGGGGCCTCAAGATATGGATTTTCAGTGAAATCTCAGTATCGAATTTCTGAGTGGAATGTAATATTTCCCTACTTAGTGGCGTAGCTAGGGGGTTGGGTGTCGAACCTCCTCACCTTTAATAAGAAAACAATGTAAAAAAATTCTGATATGTTACATTCACATGACTTTCTCTACTCTTGTACAAACTATTTTTACAAACGCTTATTCTCCATATGCTTCATGTTAATCGAGATATCGAGATGTTAATCTTATTGCTAATTTTTTTGTAGATGCAAGGGGAAAAGGTAGGCTTTAAGCGATAGTCAAATATTTTAAGAGCTGGTTGCTACGTCGAGCATTCCATTCTTTTTTGCATTACCAGGACCAAAAAAAAAAATGAATAACCAATTCCCATTTGAGAAATTGGAAAATTTAAGGGAACAACAAGCAACCTCGAAAATGGTTCACTCAACAAAAAAAAATGTATATGACATAAATTGTGTATTTTAACGCGATCTATATTTTTTTATGTAGTAAAATTTTATCTATCTCTTATGATTTTCCAGTTATGCAAAAGTCGTTCACAATGAAGAATACTTTTGGAGACATTCCCAGAAAATTCGAGTTGTGCATTTCATTTATCATAAAAATATCTTAAACATATGATATTTTAATCAAAATCATAGAGCCATTTTTGAGAAAATTAAAATTTTCGAAAAATTTTCCATGAAAAGGGTAATCTGGGGTGGGGTGATTTTCTTGGAAACCTTCGTGTCGCATCTCTGGAAGATACTGAACCTAAATACCAAGTTTGGTGTTTATCCGACTGTTCCATTCTGACTGTCTGTTCTGTTCACAGACACACACACACACGCACACGCACACACACACACACACGCACACACACACACGCACACACACACACACACACAGACTACACACGGACATGTTTGCAAAAATGTTTTTTTTGGATTCAGGGGTCTCAAAACATGTATTTCCTGTGAAATCTCGGTATCGAATTTTTGGGTGGAATGCAATACTTCCCCTACTTACTATACGTAGTAGAGAAAGTAATTAATAGCAAAAGTATCTTCGTTAAAATAATAGCATCGTTCTAGGTTGGGGGAAGATACCTGCTAATTGTATCACTGTTAGCGCTATATTTATAACGCATGTCTTGATAGAAATTGTTTAAAAAATGGATACCTATACATAAATCGCCGTTAATATTTTCTGGCTACGCTACTTTCCTTACTTGCTATACGTAGTATAATTCATCAGTTAAAATAAGGGAAATTCCAATGCGCAAAGTTGACTTTCCACGCTTTCGATATTACCGTCGACAGACTATTCCCATTCCAGAGGTTTCGTGAAGCTGTCATCCATGTCCGTCTGCTTTTTGCGTTCTGGATCCCGTTCCCGGTTTTTTGGAGCCACCCTAAAAGTGTAATTCTTCTTCTTCCTTTAAAGTATTAGTCTCTATGATATGTTACGATCTTGCAGCTGAATTTTCAATCCAATGGGGGTCAATTCATGAACGACCTAAAGATCCTTCCCGTTTGGACGATAGTGAAGCATGGCTTTTGGGACTATACATTTCTTCCGGTAATGTTGTACGTGGTCAATTGCGAGTTTTAATTTTAATTCTTTCATTCCTTCCCCATTGTGTTTGATCCCATTTGGTATATTTTGCTCTTCTAATATCAATAAAGTTGTAAGATTTAAGCATTCCGGTCAACCTTAATTTCAAAGTTCTGTACGTCTTTGGACCTTAGTTGTTGCGGGGGTGCTTAAGCATTTAGAAAAATGCATCTTGATATTATAACGGATTTTATCTGCTCTTTAAAGCGCTGCTTCGTTCCGCTTTGTTAACCATCTTTTTATTATACAACAAAGTTTACTATGCAGGACATGGTGTTTTTCCTCCAATAAGTGGCAATATGTATTCAGCTGTTAAGCTCCACGCCCTGTTTGTCGACTTGGTCAGCTCGTCAATTTGTCTTCGAACTTATAAAGTCGATTGACTGAAAAGTGAAACGCTGTCGGCATACAATCTTTCAATAAAGCCTTTGTCCCTGCTCTTGCGGTAACGTAAAGAAACCTGAAAATACCGAAGATAATTACCCACGAGCGACTTTAAGCTAATGAATGGTCTCATTGATGCCTTATTCACCAATCAGAATCCAACTTAAGATAGCTTTAAAGCTTGGTGCCCAAAAACTAATCTGACAAGTTTATATATTAACACCTATTTTAATTTTTACTTTCTCTACTGCGTGTAGTAAGTAGGGGAAGTACTGTATTCCACTCAACAATTCGATACCGAGATTTCACCGGCAATATATGTTTTGAGTCCTCCTGAATCCAAAAAAAGCATTTTTGGAAACATGTCCGTGTGTGTGTGTCTGTGAACAGCATAACTCAGAAACGAACAGTCGGATAAACACCAAACATGGTATTTAGGTTCAGTATCTTCCAGAGCTGCGACACGAAGGTTTTCAAGAAAATCCCCCACTCCAGATTTCCCTTTACATGGAACATTTTTCGAAAATTTTAATTTTCTCAAAAATGACTAACGATTTTGATTAAAGTATCATATGTTTAAGACATTTGTATGGCGAATAAAATGTACCTGTATCTTGAATTTTCTGGGAATGTCTCCAAAAATATTCTTCATTGTGAACAACTTCTGCATAACTGGTAAACCATAAGAGATAGACA
The DNA here is from genome assembly GCA_030765065.1 of Deroplatys truncata. Lineage (NCBI taxonomy): Eukaryota > Metazoa > Arthropoda > Insecta > Mantodea > Mantidae > Deroplatys > Deroplatys truncata. The sequence continues at coordinate 152,031,953 of CM060977.1, read as the reverse complement.
AACGTTTACTACACAACAAATGTAGATCGCGTTAAAATACACAATTTATGTCACATACATTTTTGTTGTCGAGTGAACCATTTTCGAGATATTGATTGCTATTCCCCTAAATTATCCAATACTTATACTTTTTCTCAAAGGGTATTCGTTATTCATTTTTTTGTCTTGGATATGCAGAGTATTAATCTGTGGCAAAGGGAATGGTGCTGCACCTAGCAACCAACTATTAAGAGATATGTATGTGCTTAAAGGCTACTGTATTTCTATATTGCCCTTGTAAATATATATTCCCCTTAACATCTACAAGAAACTTAGCAATAAGATAGTCTGCAAATGTTTATGTCGATTAACATGAAGTAGATGGAGAATAAGCGTTTATAAAAATAGTTTTTACAAGAGTAGAGAAAGTCATGCGAGTGTAACACATCAGATTTTTATTATAATCTGTTCCGATCCGATAAGGGATCTAGGAAATCTGCATTTTCTTTCACTATTGGTGGCTGGTACAAACTGTAAATTGAAAGTATAAAAATAAGCCGTACATCTAACGCGCATAATACGAAATGAAAAAGATAAGCCACTTCAGTGATTAAACTAAAAGTTAAAAAAATCTGATACGTTACATTCTCATGAACATTCTATATACTCTATCGCTTATTAATGGGTATACAAATTATTCCTTATTTTCCTATCCACTTCATTTTAATCGAGATAATTTTTTTCGGAAATAGTTGCATTACACATTTCGTTACAGATATAAAGGGAATAGCGATAGTCTAATGTTTTAAAACTAGACGCTCTACGCTGTCCTTAGAATTTCTCTCTCTTTCAATGACATCGCGAGAAACAACTGAAAAGTGACAGGTCTTTAAAAGAATGGCTAATTATTAACAACTTGAACCATCAATAACGGATATCTCGGAAGTGGCTGCCGCCACAAACTAATTATTTGAAGTAAATTATGTGTTTTAGAGACATCTACATCTTTTGTGCAGTAGGTTTTCGTCTTATCACTTAACGTTTACCAGTTATACAAGATTATACAAAATTCATTCCAAATGAAGCGGATCTCACAGGCTACCCCCAGAAAATTCAAGATATACTTTATTTCTTATATAAATATCTTTAATATATGCTATTATAATCAAAACCGTTAGCCATTTTTGAGAAAATAAAAAGTTTCGACAAATGTTCCATGTAAGGAGAATTGGAAAATTTTCGTGAAAATTTTCTTGTCGCATCTTTGGAAGATACTGAGCTTAAATACCAAGTTTGGTATCTATCCGATTTTTGGTTTTTGAGTTATGCTGTTCACACACACACATGGATCTTTATTTTTAAATTTTTTTTGGTTTCAGGTGATATCTAGACATCGAATTTTTGGATGGAATACAATACTTTCCCAGCTTACTATACGTGGTAGAGAAAGTAAAACAAATCTGATGTGAGCTGATATTTCCATTCTCTTTTCATGTTCCAGGAGATAAAAAACCGAATGACTAATATCCATTTGAGAAAAGTGTAAGTATTGGTAACTTCAAACAAATAACAAGGAATATCTCGGATATGGTTTATTCGACAAAAAAGTATGACATAAATTGTGTGTTTTAACCGAGATCTACATTTTTTGTAGCAGTAAAATTTTGTTTATCTCTTACGGTTTACCAGTTATGTGAAAGTCATTCAGAATGAAGAGGACTTTTGGGGACATTTCCAGAAAATTCAAGATATATATTTAATTTACCATGAAAATTCTTAAACATATGCTGTTTTAATCAAGCTCGTTAGTTATTTTTGAAAAAATAAAAATTTTGGAAAAAAATTAGCGATATAAAGGTTAGCCTGAGATGCGTGAATTTTCTTGAAAATATTTGTCGCATCCTTGGAAGGTACTAAACTCAAATACCAAGTTTGGTATTTATACGACTTTTCGTTTTTAAGTTATGCTGTCCACAGTCAGGCACACACACACGGACATGTTTCCAAGAGTGCTTTATTTGGGTTCAGGGGACTTCAAAACATATATTTCCCGTGAAATCTCGGTATCGAATTTTTGTGTGGAATGCAATACTTCCACTACTTACTTTACATAGTAGAGAAAGTAAAAATGGCATCGTTCTCGCATTGCAATTATCTAAACGAATCCACCTCTTGCTGATAGTTTTTCTAAGGTAATTTGGGCTTAAAACTCGTGCTTGTCACTGTAGAATTATTACTTACTTTCAATTAAATCAGCATTCGTGGTATTACTGAAGATAGCTCCCAGGTATTATAGAAATTATATTTCAGTCGCTTGATGCTGTTTCTAGCTCTTGAGACGTAAATTCTGAATACCAGATAAACGATTGTCGTATTTCATGAAGCTGTCATTTAGATGTAAATCTTCCAAGGTAAATTGCGCAAGAAAGCCTTCTAGTGCAACAGAGGAAATAAACTCTTAAGTGCACGCACTATGTTAACCTTCAGCAACTTGCTTTTCGCATTAGCTGGATAATTTCCTCAGAACACTTGCTCATTTGTTTCATTTGCTTAACATTTCCTCTAACACAATTTCAAAGGCAATTAATTGCCTTTGCTGGATTTAATTTCTGGTATACATTTCAGGACAGTAACTCCTTGCTTGGAAAAAGAAAGTTGCTATTCCATTTTCATTCAAGCAAACTTGCTCTGCTTATGCTCACCCGTTTCAATAAATGTTCTTGTTTTTACAACCCGCCCCATTTTACAGCGTTTGAAACGGTCGTCTTGCTGTTTTTGGCACTTTTGTTGAAGCTCCATTCCATGCTTCGATTTGTGACACTGGGTTATTAATTTTTAAGTCAACCCTATCCAAGTATTTACCTCTGATAAACTCATGTGAAGTATCACGAGTCCATGATAAAAGCTGTAGTTTCTCTCGTTCCCTCGTCATCCTCATCACCCTATCATGGGATGTAAAGTGAGCCGCCAGCAGGGTGCCTTCAGATAACGGGCCCAGGCATCGCTTGATGGAACGAGACCGTAGGTCATACGGGAGCGTTGAAACACATTTTTGGTATACAGTAAGTACCATACATGTATATACACTACGTGATCAAAAGTATCCGGACACCTGGTTGAAAATGACGTAAAAGTTCGTGACGCCCTCCATCGGTAATGCTGGAAGTCAATATGGTGTTGGTCCACCCTTAACCTTATGACAGCTTTCACTCTCGCAGGCATACTTTCAATCAGGTGCTGGAAGGTTTCTAGGGGAATGGCAGCCCATTCTTCACGGCATTGGCGTAGCCTGATTATCAGACTCGGGTATGTAATTCAACGAATATTGTAAAATTCGTTAAAATGTAACCCAAACTAAACAGAATTGTTCATATTAGGATATTTAATCTCAGCTAGATAATATGTAGTGTAAACAAGATTTTCATTATACAACTTAATTATATTCTTATTAATTTTAACAATTGGCTTATTCCATGAATGAAATCAAGGATCTCTTGATTGAGCAACCTAACTTATAAGTTCGAATTATAGAGACTAAAACTGACAGCCCCAATACACCTTCATAAACTGCAAATTATATTACCCAATAAATTCATTCACGCATGCTTGGTGCACTGGAAGGTGGTTTAGTAATATAATTTAGGATCATGATGTTATCATTATGTTTATTTGAACAATAAAAGTTAATAATACAGACAGCATGATTCAAGAGAAAATCTCTTTCTGTCAGATCTTACATCTGTAAAGCAAATAAACCTCTCCAACATTTCCGTCAACAGTTATGTATCGTAAAACGGCAGGGAGATGCTGTTTACTACTTATGTTAGGAATTTCATCTAATATCAGTGAAACAAACAAGGTAACAGAAATTTCCTTAATTTCCCCCGTCATGACGCCACTCTCACTTGAAATTAAGTCATTCTCAATATCAGGTGAAGTTGCTCGAAAAAGAGTCGATTTTGCAATGTTCTTTCAGAGAGGTATCATAATCCATTTAAATACTCAATATAGTTACCACTATTTAAAGATCCTTCTTTCTTATTGTGACCACGAAGAGCAAGTGCTAGTTTTCCTAAAAAGCATACCGCCTGTACAAAGTGAGAAAGTAAACTCTATTCTTTTTCACTTCACTGTTACGCTGTTCAACTGAGAGCTTATACTGACTATTCAATGAAAATACTATTCTGCGAGTTTTCCCTAAGATGTTTAGTTGTTTTTCACATATTACATGATTAAGAGAATAGTTGTTTTTGGTTGCCCTATAGATGTTATTTAAATCTTCATAACCGCTAGAATTCCAAATGCACTTAATTTGAAAAAAAAAGACATAACCAAAAACAATCTGTTTAAGGTTTTAAAACCGCACAGCCATGACTCACTTTCATAAACTTTGATGTTGAAATGCCTTACACGTCTTTTAATGTTAGTTGTAATATTGAGTGCGGGCTTTGAAGGACCTGTTTTAATTACATCTTCCTTTTCAGGGAAATTTAATGACTGAAACTTTCTTAGCTTGAGTTTACCGATCACACAACAGTTTGTTTCCATTTTCATTGCCACAACCGCACTGAAACAATGTATTAAATGCAATTGTATATTGTAGCTGTTATCCGCCTCGTGACCTCTCGGATGTACACCGCCTGTGTACATACCTTTCTCCCAGAACCCCCGCAAATCTTAACCTACATTTGCTTTGATAGTGAGTAACCAAATGTCCAAAGCACGCTCAAATTTTCACAATTGAAGAAACACACATACAAGAAACAAAGAACTCGCGATTTACTCTCTATTCACGTCTGTAAGTGCAATAGTATGAGCATGATTTTTAACACGAGATGTACTTCAACTCGGTACATACCATGGGTCAAGCACACTTCACCAGTTTCCTCCAGCTGACAGCAGGTATCGTAGACCACAGCTTTGTTTCTATGCAGACTGTGTTCAAGTTATCGCAGCGTAGCGCGAATTCAAATCATAATATTTAAGAAACCTCAATTTTAATGGCATTAAAACGATCGTGTACCATAAAATTATAATGAACGCCAATTTTGCCCCAGTTTGATGAAAAATAATACATCTCTCACATCCAATGACGCTACGGCCCTGCTTAACGGAGTGCGGAACTGAGGAGAGGTATGGATGTAGGTCGGTGAGGCCTGGCACGAAGTCAGCGTTCCAAAACATCCCAAAGGTGTTCTATAGGATTCAAGTTAGGACTCTGTGCAGGCCAGTCCATTACAGGGATGTTATTGTCGTGTAATCACTCCGCCACAGCCCGTGCAGGTGTTCGTTCGTGTTGAAAGATGCAATCGCCATCCCCGAATTGCTCTTCAACAGTGGGAAGCAAGAAGGTGCTTAAAATATCAATGTAGGTCTGCGCTGCGATCGTGCCACGCAAAACAACAAGGGGTGCAAGCCCCCTCCAGGAAAAACACGACCACATCATAACACCACCTCCGAATTTTACTGTTGGCATTACACACGCTGGCAGATGACATTCACCAGGCATTCGCCATACCCACAACCTGCCATCGGATCGCCACAATGTGTACCGTGATTCGTCACTCCACACAACGTTTTGCCACTATTCAATCGTGTAATGTTGACGCTCCTTACACCATGCAAGGCGTCTTTTCGTGCGTGATGTGTGGCTTATGAGTAGCCGCTCGACCATGGAATCCAAGGCTTCTCACCTCACGCCTAACTGTCATAGTACTTGGAGTGGTTCCTGATGCAGTTTGGAATTCCTGTGTGATGGTCTGGATACATGTCTGCCTATTACTCTTTACGACGCTCTTCAAATGTCGGCGGCCTCTGTCAGTCAACAGACGAGGTCGGCCTGTACGCGTTTGTGCTGTACATGTCCCTTCACGTTTCCACTTCACTATCACATCAGAAACACTGGACCTGGGGATGTTTAGGAGTGTGGAAATCTTGTGTACAGACTTCTGACACAAGTGACACCCAATCACCTGACCACGTTCGAAGTCCGTGAGTTCCACGGAGCGTCCCATTCTGCTGTTTCACGATGTCTAATGACTACTGAGGTCGCGGATAATGAGTACCGGCAGTAGGTGGCAGCACAATGCACCTAAGGTGAAAAACGTATGTTTGTGGGGTGTGATACTTTTGATAACATAGTGTACTTCGTTTATACCTTCTCTACCATGTACGTAGGAGGTAGGGAAGATATTGCATTCCAATCAAAAATTTGCTTGCGTGCGCTCGCGTATGCATTTGTGAACAGCATAACTCAATAGAAGAAAAGTCGGATAAATATGAAACCCAGTACTATTTAAGTTCAGCATATTCCAAAGATGCTACACGTAGATTTTAAAGAAAATTTCCTCAATCTAAACTACGCTTTACGTGAAGCATTTAAAATACATTTTTTTTTCCTCAAAATTGGCTCTAACGATTTTGATTAAAATACCATAATTAAAGATATTTACGTGAAAAGTAAAACATTTATCTTGAAATTTTTGGGAATAGCAATTGGGAAAGAATTTTGTATCTTGCATAACTGGCAAACGTTAAGCCATAATGTAGTACACAAAAATGTACTACGCCTCTTTAAAGCACACAATTTATTTCAAATAACTTCGTTTTGCTGCATAACCATTTCCAATATCAGTTATAAATTGTTCTAATTGTTCAATACTTCGTAATTATTTTAAAGTCCTGTCAATTTTCAGTTGTTTCTCGCGACTGCATGGAAACAGTATGGAATTTTAAGGCTACCATGTAGCGTACATTCTTAAACATTTGATTATCCCTGTGCTCCCCGCATCCATAACGAAATCTGTAACGTAGCTATTTTTGCAACGGTTTATCTCGAATAAAATGAAGTAGATGGAAAAAGTAACCTTTCGTAAGAATAGTTGGTGATACATGCAGTAAAATGATGTTTGGGGAAGAAGTCATGGCAAAGAATGTTCCAGGCCTACACTATATTCACTCTTAGATTGATCCGCAGCAAAACAAACCCACGTGGTCAGTGCACCGTGGTGCAACACGGTAGCCATGCGCGCTGGAAAGTAGTCCCATGCTAATTCTCTGAATTTTAGAATGAATTTATCCTTAAATAGTATAATATTCGAAACAAATAATAAGGTTTTATTTATCGCTGATTTATACCGTAAAACAGATATACCCATGATGCAATTTGTATGAGTCACCTGACATCCGGGTAGGCGCAGAATATTGTTTACAGCCAGAAACCAGCAGTTGTGTTTAGTATCATGGAGGACGATGAATTTCCTTTGTGCTTTCGTCAAATTACGTACATCATTAGCCGCGCAAACCATTGACTAGCGGTGAAAAAACAATACTGTTGAATCTTTATTGTAAGTTATGTGAAAAATGTCCAAGACTTTCCGCGAAAGAAACGGTGAAATTAACTTCTGAGTTCACCGGTGTTTCGAGTAAAAGTATAAACAGTGCTTGTGCAGAAATATCTGAAACGAGAAAAGTGGTTACACCGGGAAAAAAAACTATCAATCTTATCATCTTTAACCCTTAACAGAATATGCTAGTCGCCGTTTCAATTGTTAAAATAAAGACTCTGTTCTTTTTTGCACTACGTGCCGCTTGTACTGGCCACATGGTCTGAAAGTGTGACAGTATTTCTAGTGCGAATGGCGGAAGGATACATTATAGCGGTGCACTGGTCACCTGGGCTTTGTTTTGACGCAGATAAACTTAAGAGTGAATACAGAGTAAGTTCAGGGGATCTCCCCGGCATTTGCCAGTTAAGAGGACTGATGAAAACGTGAGAAAAAATGTCAGGGGTAACGGTTCTGGAGGGATTTGAACTGCAGACCTCCCGTTGAGGACTGGGCTGTACGTCGGTTATCTTTGTTACACTGTCATTTGCGCTACACGAGGTATGCGGCTTTTCTTGCATCCGCTTACAAATTCCAGTACAGCTTGCCAATAGCTGTCAAGGCCAAGGGCAACATGCGCACTAATTTCTCACACGTTCGCAAATCAGTGTAAACATTAGGTGCGTTCATCACGCGTAAGAGTTCGGCACGCCTGCTTCAACATTTAGAGTATCGTTATTTCAGAAATAATCTATGTTTATCGTTTGATTTACTCTGCCGCTACGCAAAAACTCCTAATAAAATGGTTTCAGTTCCTATATATTGAAACTTCAGACAATATGGGATTCATGCAAAGAGAACGACACACTTCTAAGTCTTATAGGATAGACATTCAAGCCATACGAAGTTTTGCGTACAATCGAATATCCGCGGATTTGCACAGATCATTGTCCAATGCATGGCTGATTTAGTTAAACTAGTGGCGCTCTTAAGACTTTTCAATATTGGCTTATTTTTTCCTGTTAAAAGCTTACTGAGTTTATCTGTTTAGATTGGAAACAATTGTATCCTTTTTATCAATAGTTAAAGGCGCCGCCGTGACCGAGTGATTAGACCACTCGCCCGCCACCAAGGCGGCCCAGGTTCGATCCCAGGGACCCGCATGTGGGATTTGTGGTGGACAAAATGGCGTCTGGGTGGCTTTTCTCTTGTTTCTTTCGACATTCATCATTCCACCGGTACTCCATCTTCACCTTTCCTGTCATTCATCTGTCGCATTCCCCACCCTTACACTCTGATACACAGACCCTCAGCTCCCCGACCACAGGCATTGGCTTACAAGTACTGGGGGTTGTAAGTCTTACGAAAGGAAGGGTAATTTGAAATTGCTTTGCTTCTTCTTTTTTTATAATCCATAGTTACACGTTCCTTGTAGCCTATCAGGTCTATAGAGATGAAGTGGTGGTGATTAATGGGTGCTCAAATGATCCCCACGCCCAAAGGGTCTAGAGTTACTTAGTATCTGCCTTTTCAAAAGAAAAGAAAAAGATGAACTGCAGAGAAAATATTATTCAGGCACCTCATCTCATCAAATATTCGAACTAGAGTCCTTCGGATCTTTAGGCAGATCGTTATCCAGTACACCGCAAAAATGGCGGATTAGTTCATATCGCAATTTTATAACTCGCACATACTATACTGACAATGATCTAAGATAGCTTGGATGTGGATCCTATCTTTTTACTTTCTCTATTATGTATAAGTATTGAATTCCACCGGAAATACACGTTTGAGGCGTCCTGAATCCAAATAAAGCATTTTTGGAAACATGTCTGTGTGTGTGTCTGTGAACAGCATAGCTCAAAAACGAAAATTCAGATAAATACCAACCATGGTATTTGAGTTTAGTATCTTCCGAGGATGCGACACGAAGATTTTGAAGAAAAATCCCCTCACCCCCAACTACCGTTTACATGGAAGAAAAATGGCTCTAACGATTTTGATTAAAATACAATATACGAAGGATACTTACATGCAAATACAATGTATACTTTGAATTCTCTGGGAATAACCTAGGAAGACCTCTTCATTCGGAAGGAATTTTGTGTAACCTGGTATAACTTCTAAACGTTAAGCGATAGACGAAAACGTACCACACCAAAAATGTAGATCTCTTTAAAACACACAATTTACTCACGATAAGAATTTTGTGTCTAAGCCGTTTCTGAGATATCCATTATTAAAAGGTTCGAATTGTTCAATACCTATTTTTTTTTTTGAGTTGAAGATGGTTTGTTGTATAATTTATTTGCCACACGCTTTGGGAGCCAATTTGAAGAAGGTTTGTTGCTGCTGCGTATAGAAAGTCATTTGAAGATGTATTATATTTCGACTGTTGGCGAGCCGAACTTGAAGTAGTTGCAACCGCACGTATGGTAAAAAGTTTCCGGTAGCCTTCGCCCCAAAAATGTATTTTCCGGTGGCCTTTGCACCAAATGTTTAAAAATATCAACTTTGTAATCTTTGACTGTTTCTTTAAATATTATATATTTTTTTTTTAGAGACATGAATGTCTTAGCAGGGAGTGGTGCGACTGAAGAATGTAGGCTTACACAGATTATAATTTTACTTCATTTCTTTTATTAATGCTTGACACGATTTAAATAACACTTCACTGATACAGAGAGAGCTGTCAGATTTTTTCATTAATTACTTGCACTTCTTAACATGTAAACTATTTTTGTCTCTCACAAAATACGTATTAAATTTCTCGAGGACGCATCTCGTGTCCGGTTAGGAACGCTGTCTACAAGCAACTGACTTCTGAATTTGTAAATTTTGCTTCATTTTAGTTTGATTGGCTAATCCTAGTCCAGTAGAATACCTTTATTTAACTAAATCTTTTTATGGTTGTTGTTTGGCTATTTTATAAACTGTCACAAAAATTACATTATTGCTTCCAAGAATTACAAGTAGCATTGTTAAACTTTCAAATTCATTATCGCCTGAAGGTTACCTCATTGTTACCTCATTGTTAGCAACTTTTGACCTATTTCTCACAGCTCCTACATTATTAAATTACGTAATACATTCACATAACATTATTACATGTATACAATAATATAAACATATACAATGACTTTAATATACACTTTTTATATCTTGTTACATACACATATTGCTTTAAGGCTGGCTGTTATTGAATGTATATATTATATAATTAGACTGAAATCATTTAAGTGTTAAAAATACTGCCTCAGATTCCCATCGACGTTAGTTGTTCTGGCGATTTCATGGAAACAGTATGGAATTTTAAGGCAGCGTATAGCGTCCAACTGTTAATTTGACTATCCCTGTTTCCTTTGTATCCATAAGGAAATGTGTAATGTAGCTATTTCTGCAAAGGCTGATTTGGATTAAATTTTAGTAGACAGAAAAACAAGCTTTAATAAGACTAGTTTGTGTACACGCTAATAAAGGTAGAGGGTAGAGAAAGTCATGTGCATGTATCACATTAGATCCCTTTAAACACAGATTTGTAATGGTCATCTGCGTGTTTCATAGAAAAACGGCTATTGCTAATTAATTCAGAGGTGATAAAATTACTACATTCGGGATAGCGGAAAGAAAAACTTTTTCGTTTTCTTGTCAGCTTTCAAGCCTTATTCTTGTACAATGTTTGTGGAGTTTGGTCTTAGCAAAACAAGCAAAAATTAAATAACAAGAAAGCGTCATTGTATGTTCCAGCATTCTTGAAATGTGCATACAGTAGTTAAATCTGCGAATTATTGACATGGAAATGCTGTTTGAATTACATCTTTAAGCACGAATCGTCATTGAGAAGCAGAAGTATAACTTTCTCTACCGCGTACGTAGTAAGTGGAGAAGGTATTCACCCACAAATTCGATCACCAGATTTCATCAGAGACGCATGTTTTGAATCCCCTGAATAAAAAAATAAATATTTTTTGAAAAAGTTTCCCGTGTGTCTGAAACGGCATTACTCAAAACAAAAAAGTTCGATAAATACCAAATTTGGTGTTTCAATTCAGTATCCTCCAAAGACGTAACAGAATCTGACCTTATACTACTTTTTACATGCAGCATTTGAAGTAGTTGGTTGTTGCCCCACGTAGCCTTCGACACACGTTCACTTTCCAGTGGCCTTCGCCCCACTTTTAAAAAAATAAACTTTGTATTTTAATGTTTATTTAAATATTATATTTTGCCTCGGCTGCGTCAGTAGTAATTTGCAGAAATACGTATCTTTTAGCAGGGAGTGGTGCGGATAAAGAATGAAGGCTTACACAAATTATAATTTTTTACTTCTTTTATTATTCCTTCACACGATAAAATAACACTTCACTGATGTATCCTCCTGTAGAGCTGTGAGATTATTGTTACTTGTACTTTTTAACACGCAAATGCACTTTTACATTATTGACGCTGTAATGAATTTATGTCTCACACTGAATACGTATCGAACGGTTCGGTAACGCTGCCTACGGTTTCTATTCTCACAGCTCCTACATTGTTAAATTACGTAATACATTCACATAGCATTATTATACATGTACACAATAATATAAACATAATACAACGACTGTTACATACATTATATATTATTACATATACATATTGCTTTAAGGCGGGCTGTTATTATATTTTATATTATATAATTAGACTGATATCATTAGGTGTTAAAAATACTGCCTCACATTTTTGATACTTTTGATTTTGTCCAACCGTACCAAATAGGCTTTACCTTACCACACAAAAAATGTAGATCTTGTTAGGACACAATTTATGTAAAATACAGTTTTGGAGCTTTAACCATTTCAGAAAAGTGTTTTTTATTGGTTTGAATTGTCACAACGTTACGTTTTCTCACGTGGTAAGTCGTTATTAGTTTTTTACTTTCTCTATTATGTACAGTAAGAAGGGTAAGTATTCTATTCTACCGAAAAATTCGACACTGAGATTTCACCAAAAATACATGTTTGGAGGTCCCATAAATACAAAAAAGAGATTTTTTTAAAAAGAACGATGTTTGTGTCTATCAGTCAGTGTATATGTGCCTGTGAACAGCATAACTCAAAAACGAAAAGTCGGATAAATACCAAACTTGGTATTTAGATTCAATACCTTGCAAGGATGCAACACGAAGATTTTAAAGAAAATCCCGCACCTCAAACTATCCTTTACATGGTACATTTTTGGAAATTTTTGATTTTATAAAAAATGTAACAATTTTGATTAAAATACAATATATTAAAGATATTTACATAAAAATAAAATTTATTATCTTGACTTTTTGGGAATAGCCTGCGAAGTCCACTTTAGTTAGAAGAAATCTTGTAGAACTGCTAAACGTTAAGCGATAGACGAAAGCGTACTACATAAAAATGTAGATATCCTTAAAACACACACCTTACTTTAAATAAGTTTTTTTGTGGCATAAGTCATCCTTGAGGTATCTTGTTTCTCGCAATTGCATGGAAACAGTATAGAATTTTAAGGCCGGCATATAGCGTCCAGTTCTTAAACATTTGACTATCGCCGTTCCCTTTGAGTCTGTAACGAAATGTGTAATGTAGCCGTTTCTGCAACGGTTTATTTGAATTAAAATATAGTAAGTATAAAACTAAACTTTAGTAAAATAGATGTATACACACTAATAAATGATAGAGGGTGAGACAGATTCCTTGCTGTTATAATGCCAACACACTGAATCTTCATGTATGATTCCTGTGTGACAACAAACTCTTGTAGAGAAGTGGAACAGACTCCCTGCTGTTATAATGCCAACACACTGAATCTTCATGTATGATTCCTATGTGACAACAAACTCTTGTAGAGAAGTGGAACAGATTCCCTGCTGTTATAATGCCAACACACTGAATCTTCATGTATGATTCCTGTGTGACAACAAACTCTTGTAGAGAAGTGGAACAGATTCCCTGCTGTTGTAATGCCAACACACTGAATCTTCATGTATGATTCCTGTGTGACAACAAACTCTTATAGAGAAGTGAAACAGATTCCCTGCTGTTATAATGCCAACACACTGAATCTTCATGTATAATTCCTATGTGACCACAAACTCTTGTAGAGAAGTGAAACAGATTCCCTGCTGTTATAATGCCAGCACAATCTTCATGTATGATTCCTGTGTGAGAACAAACTCTTGTAGAGAAGTGAAACAGATTCCCTGCTGTTATAATGCCAACACACTGAATCTTCATGTATGATTCCTATGTGACAACAAACTCTTAAGAAAAGTGAGACAGATTCCCTGCTGTTATAATGCCAGCACAATCTTCATGTATGATTCCTATGTGACAAAAACTCTTATAGAAAAGTGAGACAGATTCCCTGCTGTTATAATGCCAGCACAATCTTCATGTATGATTCCTATGTGACAACAAACTCTTATAGAGAAGATGAGATAGATTCCTTGCTGCTATAATGCCAGCACAATCTTCATATATGATTCCTATGTGACAACAAACTCTTATAGAGAAGTGAGATAGATTCCTTGCTGTTATAAAAAGTCGTGCAAAAACAATGGAAACTTAAGGCACCACACAGACACTGGCTTTTAAAAGATTTTACTGTTGCTTAATCTTCTGTATTCCCCTTGTAGGTGCTTACAACGAAATATGAAGTAAAACTATGCAAATTTGGTCTCGATAAACATAAAGCAGGCAGAAGAATAAGCTTTTGTAAGATCAGAAAATGATGTGAATGTAACACAGAAGATGTTTATTACTTACAGCTTAGGAATCAAGGTGTACCTTCCACCTTTCACTACAACTCCTGTTCAGTTCTATGTTCGCTTTATCGCTATATAATGATAATCCGCTGTTTTATTGCCCAAAGTTCCACAATCGTACACAAGATGTAATTCATTTTACTTTTCAATGTCTTTTACCTTCTGTGCCACGTACAATGTATATACGAATGGTAGAGAAAGTATTGCATTGCACCCAAAACTTCATTACCATGATTTCACCGGAAATATGTGTTTTGGGACTCCCTGAATCCAAAAAAGGCATTTTTGGAAAAAGGTACGCGTATATGTGTGTGTGTTCGAATAAGTACCATACTGGTATTTAAGTTAAGTATCTTCCATGGATGCGACGCGAAGATTTTCAAGAAAATCTTCTCACACCAATTACACTTTATATTGAACATTTTTCGAAATTTTTGATTTTCTAAAAATATTACTTCACGATTTTGATTAAAATACCATGTATTAAAGATATTTATATGGAAAATAAAATGTATATCTTGAATGTTCTGGGAATAGCCTATGAAGTCGTCTTCATTCAGAAGGAATTTTGTATAACATTGTATAACTGTTGAACGTTAAGTGATAGACGAAAACGTACATCACAAAAATTGTAGATCTCTTTAAAACATGCAATTTATTTCAAATACATTTTTTGTGGCATGAACTATTTCTGAGATATCGGTTCTTAGTATTCGAAATCTTCATTACTGGTCATTCTCTCACGTCCAGTAAACATTCAGTTATTTCTAGCGATTGCATGGAAACAGTATGCAATTTTAAGGTCAGCACATAGCGTCCAGTTCTTAAACATTTGACTATCGCTGATCTCTTTGTACCTACAACAAAATCTGTAATGCAGCTATTTCTGCAAAGGTTTATTTGTATTAAAATGAAGTAGATAGAAAAACAAGGTTTAGTATGAACAGTTTGTATAACCACTAATAAGGGTAGAGAAGGTCATGTGAATGTATCAGAATTTTTTTCTTAATCTTCCTATTCAAATGGTTGCTATTTATTTAGACATTTATCAAAAGACTATGGTTGGACAATGGTTTATAAACACTTTACTTTCTCTATTAGCTACTTATAGCAAAGGTACATATGTATCTATCACGGAGGTGTCGCCCGGAACCGGTGCAGAGAGAGACCCGACGCTGACCAGATCCGGATGCCTGGGCGCAGGCATGAACGGGGTCTCTTAACGCATCCGACGCCTCCCGGTCCCTGCACACAAGCCACCGAACCCCCGGTAGTTCTCTATCGGGTAGAGTCTACCCATGGAAGAGACCTAACTGAGAAGTTCCCGTAGCGATGCCAGGTAAGGAACTTCTACAGGGCATAAGAAAATGCCCAGCCGCAACTCGCCGAATACCGTCGCCTAGTCCTACTACCCTGAAACAGATGATGGGTACAGGAAATGAGGGGCACGAAAGTAGTGGTAGGGATGAACTACCCTAACATTTGCCTGTCGACCCGGGGAAACCACGAAAAACTCATGGGGTCAGAGTGGGCGGTTGCTGAGGATCGAAACCATGCACCTCCCTAATACGGGTCAGAGACAATAGCTCTTGAGCCATCCCGCTCGGTAGCTGCTTATAGTAGGCACAGGAGTTATTTCATTCCACCAAGAATATTCCATTTCAAGGTTTCTCTGGAAATATATTTGGGTCCCCTGAATAAAAGAAAATCATTTTTATGAGAGAGAGAGAGAGAGAGAGAGAGAGAGAGAGAGAGAACTGCATAACTCAATAATACATATTGGAATAAATAAAAACTTTGTATTTAAGTTTAATGATCTTTCAAGGAAAGATGGGAGTATTTTCAAGAAAATACTGCACACCAAAGTACTCTTTACATGCATACATCTTCGTTATTTTGTTATTTTCTCAAAAAGGGCTCTAACAAATTAAATTAAGGCATCCCATATTTAAGTTATTTACATTTCTAGTCAAATGTGTATCTTGGATTGTCTGTGGATAGACTTTAGCCTGTGAAGTCCACTTCATTCGCAATGTATTTCTATAATTTAGTATAACCATAAGAGATGGACGGAAACTGCTACCCCAAAAATGTACACCCCTTAAAATGCGGATATCATTGCAAATAGTTTATTTGAGTCATCAGCCAATTTCGAGATATTCTATGATATTGACTTTAATTTTCAAATACTTCCTATAGTTTTTTTTTCGAACTTCTTGGTTACTTTTAGTTTACTTTCTCCACTAGGTACTTATATAATAAGTAGAGGAAGTATTACATTTCATCCAAATATTTGATACCAATTTTTAACCGAAAATGAATAAAGAAAATGGTTTTTTAGGAACAGGTGTACATATGTGTATGGACAGTGTAACTAATAAATAAAAAGTAGGTTAAATATGAAACTTTAATCTTTAAATAAAAATGTCTCCTTATTTTTTATTTTATCTAAACCTGCACTAATGTTTTGGATTAAAATACAAATGTTAAAGATATTTGCATGACAAATAATTGAGTTTTGTAGGGTTATCTGTGAATTCACAGGCTATTCATAGATATAATTATGCAAAACATTTAAATCTGTTAAAGCGCACAATATATTAGATGTTTTTATGGCTTTAACAAATTCCGAGATATTCTTTGTTATTGGTTTGAAGGTTCAAATATTTATATTTTTTTTCAAGTAGCAAGTTGTTTGTTTTTTCTCGTGGTCATGCTAAGAGCATGGGATTTCAAACCTACTATCACATAGCGCTCCTCCTTTTAAACATCTGATAATCACTTTAGCCTACTGCATTCTTATAGAAATGTGTGCATGTTTAATGAACCTTTATCTCTAAACAAGAAGTAGAAGAATAAGATTTTGTAGTAATTTTATAGAAGAGTGAGTAGAGAAAGTAATGCGAATTGAACACGTCAGCTTTTTTTCTCCTGGTCATGCAAAGAGTGGAACTCCAAACTCATCAATAGCCATCCGCTTTTACACATCTGACTATAGCTTGAACCTTCTGGATCCCCCTTGTACCCACAGCGACGTGCGTACGGGAACCATTTCTGCAATGCGTATTATTGAAACAAGGAGTAGATAGAAGTATAAACTTTTGTAAGAATAATTTGTAGAAGAGTGGATGGAGAAAATCATGTGAGTGTAACATATGATTTGGTAGATAAATGGAACCTAAATTTTGCCTCGTCAAGAAAGTACCGAAATTTACATAAGCAAAAACTCTGATGTGTTACTCTCACATGACTTTCTCTGCTCTTGTACAAACTATTTTTACAAACGCTTATTCTCCATATGCTTCCATGTTAATCGAGATCTTAATCTTTTTGCTAATTTTCTTGTAGATGCAAGGGGAATTGGTAGGCTTTAAGCGATAGTCAAATATTTTAAGAGCTGGTTGCTATGTGGTGCATTCCATTCTCTTTGTATGTTCAGGACATAAAAAAAGGAATAACGAATTCCCATTTGAGAAAAAGTATAAGTATTGAAACATTTAAGGGAATAACAAGCAATATCTCGAAAATGGTTCACTCAATAAAAAAAATGTATATGACATAAATTGTGTATTTTAACTCGATCTACATTTTTTGTGTAGTAAAATTGTCTATTTCTTACGGTTTACCAGTTATGCAAAAGTCGTTCACTATGAAGAATACTTTTGGAGACATTCTCAGAAAGTTCAAGATATACATTTTGTCATGAAAGTATGTTAAATATGTGATATTTTAATAAAAATCGTTAGCCATTTCTGAGAAAATTAAAATTTTCGAAAAATGTTCCATGTAATGGGTAATCTGGGGTGGGGGACTTTCTTGAAAACCTTCGTATCGCATCTCTGGAGGATACTGAACCTAAATACCAAGTTTGGTGTTTATCTGACTGTTCGTTTCTGAGTTATGCTGTTCCCAGACACACACACACACGCACGCACACACGCACACACGCACACACGCACACACACACACACATACATACATACATACATACATACATGGACATGTTTCCAAAAATGCATTTTTTGGATTCATGGGGCCTCAAAACATATATTTACGGTGAAATCTTGGTATCAAATTTTTGGGTGGAATACAATACTTGCCCTACTTACGATACGTAGTAGAGAAAATAAAAATGTAGCTGGCTGCTTCTGTGGGCGAGTGGCCAGCTTTGTGGCTTCTAAACCCAGAGGACTCGGGTTCGGTTCCCGGCTGTAGCGCGGAATTTTTCTTTGACCATAATAATTCCCTATCTACGCAGAATCTGTAAGTATGAGTGTCGGAATGAACGTGTGCTTAAGTGTAAATATGTAATAAAACCCAACGTTAAGAATTCTACAGTTAAAGCGCTATCGTCATTTGTTTCTCGAGTTCAAAGCCCTCGATTCTATGGCCATAGAATTTAGAGAAGGCCACACTTATTGTAGAGGCACAAATATTATAGTAGAATGGTTCTCGTACTTCAATTCACCAAGTCAAACAGCCAATCATATTGATAGTATCTCAAAGAAAAATAAAAATGCATTATTTTAAATTATCAAAAGGAAAAGTGTACAATGAAATTAAATGCAAATGAGTTCTCTGATTCTATAGACCAAAGAACTTTGCTGCTTAGTATGTTAGTTTCTGCATGTCTGATAGTAATGTGCTATCAGATTGTACTTGTTGGTACGTTGACTTTGATGTAATATCTTTATTGAGAACAAAGGTTAAGCTGGCCATTTTGTGGCTGCCATCATGCATTCAAAAAGAACTTTTGTTATCACATGCTTGCGGTTATTGCGGTCAAACGGTTTCAATTATAAAGAGGATGCAAATGAAAACAGCAGATAGCATTTATGATAAATCTAATGTGTGGTGTTCACATGAATTTCTCTACTCACTGTTTTGCTAACTATTGCTAAAACTTATACTTCTGTCCACTTCTAGTTAATCGAGTAAAAGGTCTTACACGTTTACACACTTGTGATGGCTTTGAAATTCCATGCTCTTACATGACACGAGAGAATTTCTGATGTGATACATTCACATGACTTTCTCAACCCTCTATCATTTATTTGTGGATATATAAACTATTCTTGCTAAAGCTTATTACTTTCTCTACTACGTATAGTAAGTAGGGGAAGTATTGCATTCCACCCAAAAATTCGATACCGAGACTTCACAGAAATACATGTTTTGAGGTTCACTGAATGCATATAAAGCATTTTTGGAAACATGTCCGTGTGTGTGTTTATGAACAGCATAACTCAGAAACGAACAGTCGGATAAACACCAAACTTGGTATTTAGGTTCAGTATCTTCCAGAGATGCGACACGAAGGTTTTCAAGAAAATCCCCCACCCGAGATTACCCTTTACATGGAACATTTTTCGAAAATTTTAATTTTCTCAAAAATTGCTCCAACGATTTTGATTAAAATATATATGTAAGATAATTTCATGACAAATCAATTGTATATCTTGAAATTTCTGGGAATGTCTCCCAAAAGTATTCTTCATTGTGAACGACTTTTGCATAACTGGTAAACCATACGAGATAGACAAAAGTATACTACACAAAAAAAATGTAGATCGCGTTAAAATACACAATTTATGTCATATACATTTTTTTGTTGAGAAAACCATTTTCGAGATATTACTTGTTATTCCCTTAAATTTTCCAATACTTATACTTTTTCTCAAATGGGAATTCATTATTCATTTTTTTTGTCCTGGTTATGCAAAGAGAATGTATTACTGCACATAGCAACCAGCTCTTAAAATATTTGACTATCGCTTAAAGCCTACAAATTCCCCTTGCATCTACAAGAATATTAGCAATAAGATTAACATATCGATATCTCGTTTAACATGAAGCATATGGAGAATAAGCGTTTGTAAAAATAATTTGTACAAGAGTAGAGAAACCCATGCGAGTGTAACACATCAGATTTTGTTTTCTGTCTACTACATATAATCCAAATAAACTTTTGCGGAAATACATCACATATTTCGTTTTAGATAGAAAAGGAACTGGACGCTATATGCCGGCCTAAGATTCCATACCGTTTCCATGCAATCGCGAGAAATAGCTGAATGTTGATGGGACTTCTAAGAGAATGACCAAGAAATAAACAATTCGAGCATTTAATAACGGATATCTTAGAAATTGCTTAAGCCACACAAAGGCTTATTTGAAATAAATTGTGTGCTTTAAAGGGTTCTACATTTTTTTTGTGTACTAACTTCCATCTATCGCTTAACGTTTATCAGTTATACAACATTATATAAAATTTCTTCCAAATGAAGTGGACTTTACAGGCTATTCTCATAAAATTCAATATATACATTTTGTCTTTAATATATGATATTTTAATCAAAATAATTACAGCCATTTTTTAGAAAATAAAAAAGTTAAAACATCTTCTATGTAAAGGGTGGTTTAGAGTGGGGAAACTTTATTGAGAATTCTGGAAGCTACTGAACTTCAGTACCAAACTTAGTATTTAGGTTCAATACCTTCCAAAGGTGCGACACGAAGATTTTCAAGTAGCTCTCCTGAACCCAAACTACCCTTTACATGGAACATTTTTAGAAATTTCTGATTCTCTAAAAAATGGCTTTAATGGGTTTAATTAAAATACCATATATTAAAATTATTTACATGAGAAATAAAATGTATATATTGAATTTCGTGGGAATAGCATATAAAGTCCTCTTCATTTAAAAGGAATTTTTGCATAAACTTGTAAACGTTAAGCGATAGACGAAAACATAGTACACAAAAAATGTAAATGTCTTTAAAACACACACTTTATTACAAACACATTTTTATGGCATAAGCCATTTCTCAGATATCAATTACTAATTGTTCGAATTGTTCATTACTTGGTCTTTCTTTTAAAATCCTGTCAACATTCAATTGTTTTTCGCGAAACAGTACTGGATTTTAAGACCATTGTATACCGTCCGGTTCTTAAACATTTGACTATCACTGTTCGCTTTGTATCTATAACGAAGTGCGCATTGTAGCTATTTCTGCAAACGTTTATTTAGATTAAAATATAGGAAGAGGAAGAATAAGCTTTAGCAAGAATAGGGTGTATACCCACTAATAGAAATAGAGGGTAGAGAAGCACACGTGGAAGTATCACATTAGATTTTTCAATGTATGCAGCATTTAATTTCTCGCAACACTTGAGCAAGTGTTTGATTCTAAAAGCCCACAGCCATAGATATAGAACAATGCACAATCCGCAACTGGATATTTGAAATGTTTCAATCAAACTATACTTTAAAATCTAACAACAAAATGTGGGCCAAAATATCATCTTACTCCTTTGATAGACAACTTATTTTCATACTTTTGTGCACAACATTAGATTTCCAAAAATTTACCACGTACAGGTTTTCTTTGACACGTGGTGTGCGAATCTCATTTAAACTTGTTAATTAAGTACAATCTAATAACCTGTTATATATTTCACGCTTAAGACGTAATGGAAAAACAGGATACTACTATACTTTTAGTATAAGAAACCTTAGAACCTTTGGAAAATTGCATTGCCCTAAAAGTAGTCTTGAAAAATGAGTGTAACAAGAAGATAAGATAAGAAAAGGTCTTTGCCCAATAAAACTAATATTAAAACTATTTTAATGCGTAATAAGTATTGGATCTTGCAAAACTAAGATCGAGTGACATAAATTATGTATCTACCATAAGTTACAACACCCTTCTTCTGGATATGATAATGCTGCGGACACCTTCAAATTATTATACTGCTGAATTTAAAATAGTTGTAGAAATATCGTACAACTGTTTAGTAGTAATCATTTGCCATTAAATTCTTTCTACATACTGTCTAATTAACACCACAGTGTCACTAAAATATTTAATCTTTGAAGCTTAGAATCTATTGAGTCTAAAAAGGAATGAATATTAATTTCATTAGCCTTTCATTAACAAAGCGATTGTTGCTCCAACAACTTTAAGGTATGTTATACTTATAAGAATCACATATTTTAATAACATTAATTTAAGAAACTGCATTAACAATGCGAAAAAATATTTCTTTTGTTCGAAATTTTATGTCCACAATAATTTTAAGACTTGACTAGAGGACTTCATACAATATTATTTTCGTATGAATTAAACTAAACTCTTTTTCTTGTGTAAAAATGTGCAAAAACCAAAATGTGTTTCTACGTAAAACTGTAGAATATAATAAACGGTTAGTGAGAAATATATTTTGCGACTGAAGTTCATGTTTCATTTAGGTTGGATTCATTTCTCTGGCTAGCAGAATTATTTCTGTTCACACAAGCGAATACTAATGAAAGTAAACAAGCCATTACGCACGCGTATAATGAGAAGGTACTTACTAACGATGTGGATAGAGAAAGAAGCAAAAACGACCACCCATCCCCAGCCGCCGTCGGGTGGAGGTGGCTGCTCGACGCTGGAACCTCCTCCTTCGTCATCTTGTTCCTCGTGCGTGGCACTGCATGCCCGCCTGCGGGGCGCCGGTCCGTGCGTCATCTCGTCACCATGTGGCACCGCACCGTTCCCGGCCACGTTTTCCTGTCGACTGAAGAACGCCGCTCGCGCGGAACCTTGGCGCTGGTCGCCAGGTCACGTGCTCTCCCGCCATCTCACCCTACTCCCACTCCGGCCTGAAACACACGCACACATAACTTTTTTGTTTTTTCCTACTGTGTTAGTTTTCGTCACAACTAAGCGATAACAATTATATCTCGTGGTGCATATTAGACGGCGTTAAATTTATGTACGTAAATATCCACCTACTGGGCAACAAGAATAAGGTGTATCCTATAACTTTTGGGAGGTGTTGACAGACTCAAAACACGCTTATTATGAACAGAATAGAATCCCATAATAAACTATTTTCTTTATACCGAAATGTAGAAAATATCTTAAACTTTTTGAAACCTTCATATAAACAAAAGAAAGAAAAAATCTGATGTGTTACACTCACATGACTTTCTCTATTCTTGTACAAACTATTTTTACAAACGCTTATTCTCCATATGCTTCATTTTAATCGAGATATCGAGATGTTAATCTTATTGCTAATTTTCTTATAGATGCAAGGGGAATTGGTAGGCTTTAAGCGATAGTCAAATATTTTAAGAGCTGGTTGCTGTGTGGAGTATTCCATTCTCTTTGCATTACCAGGACAAAAAAAATGAATAACGAATTTGAGAAAAAGTATGTCTTGGAAAATTTAAGGGAATAATAAGCAATATCTCGAAAATGGTTCACTCAATAAAAAAATGTATGACATAAATTGTGTATTTCAACGCGATCTACATTTTTTGTCTAGTAAAATTTTGTCTATCTGTTATGGTTTACCAGTTATGAAAATGTCGTTTACAATGAAGAATACTTTTGGAGACATTCCCAGAAAATTCAAGATATAGATTTCATTTGTCATGAAAGTATCTTAAATAATTGATATTTTAACCAAAATCCTTAGAGCCATTTCTGAGTAAATTAAAATTTTCGAAAAATGTTCCATGTAAAGGGTAATCTGGGGTTGGGGGATTTTCTTGAAAACTTTGTGTCGCATCTCTGGAAGATACTGAACCTAAATACCAAGTTTGGTGTTTATCCGACTGTTCGTTTCTGAGTTATGCTGTTCACAGGCATACAGATACACACACGGATGTTTCAAAAAATGTTTTTTTTTTATTCAGAGGGTCTCAAAACATATATTTCCGGTGAAATCTCGGTATCGAATTTTTGGGTGGAATACAATACTTCCCCTACTTACTATACGCAGTAGAGAAAGTAATAAGGTATTTCATTATTTTCTTAAATGCTTATAAAATGATTTTTAAATATCATTATTCATAGCAGTTTTCTCACCAAGTGTTCACCTCAAATGAATCGTTGAGTTATGGATAGGCATTTTACATAACTGTAGAAAAAGGGAAGAAAAACAGCCTATTTTTGGTTTAACTCAACTTGCAAGAGTCATATCTATTATGAGCTGTTTAATAATTTTAAATATTCCTTTTGATTATTTTTCTTGGATAGTACTTTTATAATAATAATAATAATAATAATAATAATAATAATACATTATGCACCATTCGACTGTTTTCAATTGTTTCATCACTTATCTAGGAAGAATTATTTTTTTTTTACACTTTCTTATAAATTAATTCCTTGTTTGTTTTAAAAATTACATACGCTTTGTAAAATGGAAACAAAAGTTATTTAAAATCAAGAAAGGGAAATTAAGTTTTGCCATTGATTTCTAAGTATATTAGAAATTTCGTTAAAACGACCTTACTACAATGCTTAAACAACATTTTTTTTTATCGAAGCTACAATTTAGCCAAGAAAATGTATTTGCGAATCTAACCAGATCGGATGCAAGGAATGTGATAATGAAACCGCAACAGTAGTTCATTACAGAATATCTGAGCAAAATTCAAGTTGATGAATGAAATGCTAACTGCGTGAT
This sequence comes from Deroplatys truncata, assembly GCA_030765065.1. Taxonomy (NCBI): domain Eukaryota; kingdom Metazoa; phylum Arthropoda; class Insecta; order Mantodea; family Mantidae; genus Deroplatys; species Deroplatys truncata. The sequence continues at coordinate 152,007,403 of CM060977.1, read as the reverse complement.
ATTAAATCAACAGTAAAGAATACTTGGCCCTCCGTCATGTATTTCGTAACTGGTTAGTAAGTTTTTGAAAAGCAAAACTTTTCATATTACAGGTCTTGTTATTGCACGACATGAAAACCTTTTGACCTTTTAGATGTACCTTTGACCCTTGGATGTTAGAAATATCAGCTTTTCTATCATAATGTAAAGAAAAGCGTTGTATAAGCCATGGCAGTATTAATTAAATACTACAAAAATGATGATAAGACTAGTTGATCTTGACACCTTCAATTTGAATACTAAATAAAACTTGGTTTACATTTCTTGCTTAAATATTTGTAAAAAAATCTGGTATGTGTCATTCATGCGGCTTTTTGTACGCGTTACTCTTTCATGAGTGTCCCTTATGTTTAACTTAAAAAATTATTCCTTTAATCACTTAACAATGAAAAAGTGTTTCGCTAGAAGCGACTTCAAATTAACAGACCTATATTCATCTCCTTATTTGAGGAACACCCATATTCAAATCTCAGTAATATCAAAGTCTGAACAAAACTCGCCTCAAAAGCGAGTAGGAGATAAGTGAAAAATGACTTAATTTATTTTTCTAGCGAAGCCTGATGCAGACTTAAGGTTTATTCAAAATACCTTTTTGAGGACTGGGTACCTACTTCAAAAGGTTCAGAAACATTATTCAAAGTGTTAGTTATGTTATTCAGGTAATAGTTAGAAGTGAATGTTGGTGCCATTCTATGTAATTTGCTAATTTAAAAATGGGAGGCTATACACAAGTTTAACACCGGTAAGCTAAATCCTGGAGGGTTTTTGTGCTGTGCAGCGGTGTTGTCAGTGATTACCGGATTCTAGAGCTCCTATTTCTAATCTAAGTAAATTGTTTGAAAACAAATTCATAATTGTGCGCGTTTACAAAATGGGTTTACTCCAAACGCAATGCAAAGATAAACTATTTGCCTTGTCTTGTCAAACGCTGCTAGATGACGACGCTGTTCTGGTCGAAAAAAAACAGTAAACAATAATGTCCTCAATATCATTGGTATGGTTTAACATTTTTACTTTCTCTGCTACGTATAGTAAGTAGGGGAAGTATTGCATTCCACCCAAAAATTCGATACCGAGATTTCACAAGAAATACATGTTTTGAGGTGCAATGAATGCATATAGAGCATTTTTGGAAACATGTCCGTGTGTGTGTGTGTGTATGAATAGCATAAATCTAAAACGAACAGTCGGATAAACAGCAAACTTGGTATTTAGGCTCAGTATCTTCCAGAGATGCGACACGAAGGTTTTCAAGAAAATACCCCCACCCCAGATTACCCTTTACATGGAACATTTTTCGAATATTTAAATTTCTCAAAAATGGCTCTAACGATTTTGAATAAAATACCATAAGTTTAACATTTTTATGGCAAATGAATTGTAAATCTCGAATTTTCTGGGAAGGTCTCCAAAAGTATTCTTCGTTCTGAAAGACTTTTGCATAACTGGTAAACCATAAGAGAGAGACAAAATTTTACTACAAAAAATATAGATCACTTTAAAATTACACAATTTATGTCATATATATTTTTTTTGGGTGAACCATTTTCGAGATGTTGCTTGTTATTCCCTTAAATTTTCCAATACTTCTACTTTTACTCAAATGGGAATCCGTTATTCATTTTTTTTGTGTGTTCTGGATATGCAAAGAGAATGGAATGCGCCACATAGCAACCAGCTCTTAAAAGATTTGACTATCGCTTAAATACTACTATATTCCCCTTGCACTAAAAGACAATTAGCAATAAGATAGTTTGTGCAAACGTTTATCTCGATTAACATGAAGTAGATGGAGAATAAGCGTTTGTAAAAGAGTAGAGAAGGTCATGTGAGTGCATCACATCAGATTTTTACTGTCGATAAATGTGAGGTGTAGCAAGAACGGGTAGAGTTCTAACAGTTATTTTTGCTGATAACAGCTGTTTAGCTAGAAGTTTACCTGGTTTCTCTACAGAAATTCAGTTATGTTAAGTTGGCAGAGACGTTGCTACAGCTGAAAACTCTTTTTTAAATCAAAACTTAATAAAAACTTTTTAGGGATGAGAATAACAGAAGCCAAGCTGCAAGCATAGCATACTAAACATGCTGCAAACTCAAGCAAAGAATATTGTGCTGAAATAGAAAATATTTTGAAAGGTAAAACTCGAGGCACAACTTAATTCCTGATTCTCAGAAGAAAAACACTAAGGTATCGGATATCGATTTGGTGAGTTACTTATGTACTTGATGTTTATTTTGAATTAGTTTTCTATAATCGCCGTATTACAACTTGTCCCTTGTGACTCCAGACAGAGCACGTCACTGCAGCTACGTATGACACCGTCGACGTCGCCCAACACCCCCTCGAGCCTAAAGCCTCCAGGATGACTTTAACATTTCCACTGTTGATGGATTTATTTATACTACTGGCACGTGGTACTACGTATATGTTTTGGTCTCGTGAACCGCGGAAGGATACAAATCTTTAGTTTTCAGCACTGAGTTCTGTCTGTGATTTTGAGCTCTTGGTGCAATTTAGCACGTGGTATTTGTCGCACTTTTCAGAGTTTACAAATACACTTATCCATTACTACACGAAAATTATGGAGCGCATTTTATATAGGACTAATTACGACGTTTCTTATACATTGATTTGGTTCTGTTATCAAATTTTGTTGCATTATCAGAAAAGCGTCTTGCAAATAACACGCAGCCTTCCCTCTTCCTATTATCTCACCTCGCAAATCTCGTGAAGTACAGTATACAAAGTAAAGTTTGTTTTGTTGCCTCACGGCAACATTTTTTGCTGCATATATTGTTTCAAATTGTTAATAGTTTGAGTGCAATATAAACATCAGACTCATGTGTCTTCATGCAAAATAACTGTGCTACTACTTCTGTTGTGCTTTATAGTGCTTCCTTTATAGCCTTATTTCTTTCTGTTATAATAGTGGTAATTAATATGGCTTTTGTAATAGCATTAGTTGCTTCGTAGTAAGTAAAAACATGAACTTATAACCTCTTCTTTCGTTAACAGCGTGAGAAAAAAGATTCATTTAGTCATGTATGTACAATAATGAATCGAACTATTAGCATTGTCAACTGAGCGCGCGAGGTAGCATTTGGCCCTCCCATTCCCCTCCGTGTAAAAGGTTGTAACGTAGCTCCCCACCACTTCATTCACCACGTGGTAGCGGAACTGCTCAAGGGACAACGGCGATTATAACGAAGGTCGTACGTGTAACTATGTAAGCTTAAAAAAATGCGCGAAAGCAATATAACATTTCTGGGAACTGTTTAACATGTTTTAAAAAATGTGCTCTATGTGCTATCTATTTGCACTTAACGTTAAGAATTACGATTATTATTTTAACTCTAGGATGCATATACAGTGCCTCGGAGACCCTTGAAGGGTCTTATTTTTTAAATAAAATCAAGAATTACAGGAACATTTAAACACCTTCCCACTATTCTTCCGCGTAACCTTTGGCATTCTACTTATCAAGTCTGAGCTAAATTGTTTTTCAGGCTTTTTGCATAATTCAAAATATTTGCCGAAACACCATTAATGCATATGCAGGGCTTCAGAAGCTTTCTTACAGTTACAAATGTTCTCTATTCCATATTGACTTCTACATTTGTTTAGGAGCAGTTATTAATTCTACAACTGTAGTGGTAGTTGTAGAGGAAGAGCAAAAACACAAATTAGCTTTATTTATTGTGGTTTTTTGCAATCACATGTTTTATTGTTCTACAGTATTGTTGTTCTGTGCTGCTACTGTCACTGTCACAGTTTAGTTATACATTTTTAACTATAAGTTGAAAGGAGAAGTAAACAAAACTTAAATGTATCACTCCGCCGAGCACATGGCAGCACCACGTGGAGGATGACGGGAACTATGACCCGCGAGAGGAAATTGCTTCAGACAGAATGGGAATACAGTATAATGCCCAGCTTGGGGATCGTTAGCTTTTAAACATTGTATGTCTTATTCATATAGTTTGCCTTACATCCTAAACTTCTAACACATAATGCTAAGATTAGACAAATAAAAGTTGTACCTGAACAGTTCGGCATCTGCGATTAAAGGTACTGGATTAAACTATTCTTAACTTCAGGCTTTAGAAATCATTCATTTAATGACTAATATCAGTAGGTATACCACTTTTGCTTTAACCTTTGAGTCAACAAGTTAAGAAAATTTTGAGCACTATAGGTTAGAAAAACACAGAAAACAAACGCGACACAAGCAATCCGAGCAACACTAACAAAGAAGGTCAATTATTGCTAAATAATAGCCAACAATGTTCATTGTCGATTAAAGGTGGGTACGTTTCGCAGACTTCTTTCCATTTCCCACGTGTATGTTTTCCATAGTGGCAGAGGATTCTCAGCCATGACACTCATTTTCTCAACACGTTAGAAAAGTAAAATGGCGAATTATCCGGAGACCGGAAATGAATTTCAGCGTCTGCGCATAGCCTCTTAAACCCTGTACTATAACGATTCATTTAGTTACAGGTGAATCTGAACAAACTCATTCTATTTCATAAATAGAACTGTTATAGTAATGGGTTTTTAAATTTCTCTGCACGAGAATAGTCCCAAAATGTTACAATCTGAACCGAACTGTTTTATGTAGAAGAGACGACGTGCTAAGTGGGGAAAAGTTGTACTTTACCCACAGCCAATGAGGTGCTCTATTGCCACGTGGTTTTGTTTACAACTCCTTAAACTTTAGTTTGATGCCCCAATGCCGGTATTGTTACCATCATGACCTGTTTAGTTTTGATCAGCCGTTGTTCAAGTGACTGGTATTTTGTTATGGTTTCATAAAAAACACAGCAAGAGAGTAAGTACCTATAGCTGCAGCTAATATTGAAAGTGTCGTCACTCGCTGGTTTGAAGAAGCTGATTGACGCGAAGAAGGAAGTATTTTTGAAGATAGAAATAGTAAAGAATCAAACTTTGAACCTGCTGATAAGAATGTTCTGGAAGATTGCAGCACTTTAGATAGTATTACTTATCAGTGTTTGATAATGAAGTTCCACATCAGCAACTCAGAGATACCAGCACATGCATTAGTTGTAATGGAACCATTTGTAATTTACATCCTTCTGCAACTTCTCGTACGCCTAATCACAATATCATAAAGAAGGCACCCGGTTCAGCTGGTGGATTGAAAACCTGTAAACCTAAGGAAACCTGAGACTATTTTATCTCAAATGAAATACTGGATGGTCAACAAGTGCACAAATATAGAACACAGAAGAGTGGCTGCTTCGCATGGAAAATCATGGAAAAATGTTTCACTCACTGAAAGGAGGGTTTTCTTGGCATTTTACTGCTTGCTGGTCTTGAGAGGAGTTGGGACGTCCCTGTGAGAGAATTATTCTTGGGTGAAAAGACAAATCCTACATAGAAGAATAATAAGATTCGATGATAGGCGCACTCGTGAAGCTCGATCTGCGGACGACAAACTTGCAGCTCTTCGTTATGTATGGGAATTGTTTTATGACAACTGTAGAAACAGAATGATTCCTACTGATTCGCTCACAGTTAACGAACAGTTACTCCCAAGATTTGGCTTTATCCGGTATACGCCACTAAACCCGCCAAGTATGACATATACTACGTGATCAAAAGTATCCGGACACTGGCTGAAAAGACGTACAAGCTCGTGGCGCCCTCCATCGGTAGTGCTGGAAGTCAGTATGCTGTTGGCCCATCCTTAGCCTTGATGACAGCGTTCACTCTCGCAGGCATACTTTCAATCAGGTGCTGGAAGGTTTCTTGGGGAATGGCAGCCCATTCTTCACGGAGTGCGGAACTGAGAAAAGGTATCGATGTAGGTCGGTGAGGCCTGGCACGAAGCCGGCGTTCCAAAACATCCCAAAGGTGTTCTATAGGATTCACGTCAGGACTCTGTGCAGGCCAGTCCATTACAGCGATGATATTGTCGTGTAACCACACCGCCACAGCCCGTGCAGTATGAACAGGTGCTCGATCGTGTTGAAAGATGCAATCGGCATCCCCGAATTGCTCTTCAACAGTGGGAAGCAAGAAGGTGCTTAAAATATCAATGTAGTTCTGCACTGTGATCGTGCCACGCAAAACAACAAGGGGTGCAAGCCCCCTCAAGGAAAACCGTACCATAACACCACCACTTCCGAATTTCACTGTTGGCACTACACACGCTGGCAAATGACGTTCACCGGGCATTCGCCATACCCACACCCTGCCATCGGATTGCCACATTGTGTACCGTGATTCGACACTCCACACAACGTTTTGCCACTGTTCAATCGTGTAATGTTGACGCTCCTTACACCGAGCGAGGCGTCGTTTGGCCTTTTCCTGCGTGATGTGTGGCTTATGAGCAGCCGCTCGACCATGGAATCCAAGGTTTCTCGCCTCACGCCAAACTGTCATAGTACTTGGAGTGGATCCTGATGCAGTTTGGAATTCCTGTGTAATGGTCTGGATAGATGTCTGCCTATTACTTTTTACGACCCTCTTCAAATGTCGGCGGTCTCTGTCAGTCAATAGACGAGGTCGGCCTGTACGCTTTTGTGCTGTACAGGTCCCTTCACGTTTCCACTTCACCATCACATCAGAAACAGTGGACCTAGGGATATTTAGGAGTGTGGAAATGTCGCGTACAGACTTCTGACACAAGTGACACCCAATCACCTGACCACGTTCGAAGTCCGTGAGTTCGACGGAGCGTCCCATTTTACTGTTTCACTATGTCTAATGGCTACTGAGGTCGCGGATAATGAGTACCGGGCAGTAGGTGGCACCACAATGCACCCAAGATCAAAAACGTATGATTGTGGGATGTTCGGATACTTTTGATCACATAGTGTATGTTATGTGATGCTACATCTGCCTCAGATGGAACTGTGTACATGGGAAGGAAGCCACATGAACCTACTCAGGGAAATCTGGGATTGAATTTGGTGAAGGATCTTGCTAAAACATAAATGGAACATCCAGAAATGTTACTGTTAACTCTTCACTAGTATTCAGCTGGCAGAAGAGATGCTTCAGAAGCAAATTAAAGTGTTGGACAATCAAACAAAATAAACCAGAAAATTCCCAGTGAGATGAAACCGTCCGCTTCAAATGCATTCCTGGTTATTTGCTTTTAGAGATGATAATACAATGGTGAGTTATGTTCCCAAAAAGAGACCAGTATTTCTCATTAGCATAGCGCATCACGACAAAGACATCGATGAAGCTCATGCAAAAAAGAAATCGCATATAATAAAGTTCTATAACTACACAAAGGGTGGAATAGATCAAATTGACCAGAAGGTTCAATATTACACCTGCGAGAGACAAACGAGGAGATGGCCATTGTCATTATGGATGAATATGATGCACGTCGCAGCAATGAACAATGAACTTTTATTTTCTAACCAACATCCGACATACCGTAGTGGAAAAACCGATAGAAGGCGTTTGTTCCTAAGATATTTAGTAGAGGAAATGGTAATACCACTAATAGAGCTTAGAATTCAGATCCCTAATCTCTCAAGAAAATTAACTGATGTCGTGCACAGAAGTGCAAAATATGTCATCGATGAACCAATTAGCTGTATCAGGAAAGAGAAAAAAGTGCAAATATTGTCCATATAACAAACATAGGAAAAGTACCATGATATGTATGAAGTGTAAAAACAAAATCTGTAAAGAATATAGTTCCTTTGTTTGTGAAATTTTGCCAGCTAAAAATGCAAAATTTTATGAACAATCTGATGTGTTACACTCACCTGACTTTCTCTACTCTTGTACAACTATTTTTACAAACGCTTATTCTCCATATGCTTCATGTTAAAAGGGATATCGAGATGTTAATGTTATTGATAATTTTCTTGTAGATGCAAGGGGAATTGGTAGGCTTTAAGCTTTAATCAAATATTTTAAGAGGTAGTTGCTATATTCCATTCTCTTTGCATTACCAGAACAAAACAAATTAATAACGAATTCCCATTTGAGAAAAAGTATAAGTATTGGAAAATTTAACGGAATAACAAGCAATATCTCGAAAATGGTTCACTCAACAAAAAAATGTATGACATAAATAGTGTATTTAAACGCGATCTACATTTTTGTGCAGTAAAATTTTGTCTATCTCTTACGGTTTACCAGTTATGCAAAAGTCGATCACAATGAAGAATACTTTTGGAGACATTCCCAGAAAATTCGAGATAAACATTTCATTTGTCATGAAAATATCTTAAAAATATGATATTTTAATCAAAATCGTTAGAGCCATTTTTGAGAAAATTAAAGTTTTCGAAAAATGTTCCATGTAAAGGGTAATCTGGGGTGAGGGGAGTTTCTTGAAAACCTTCGTGTCGCATCGCTGGAAGATACTGAACCGAAATACCAAGTTTGGTGTTCATACGACTGTTCGTTTCTGAATTACGCTGTTCACACACGCACACACACACACACACACACACGGACATGTTTCCAAAAATGCTTTTTTTTGGGGTTCAGGGGGTCTCAAAACATATATTTCCGGTGAAATCTCGGTATCGAATTTTTGGGTGGAATACAATACTTCCATTACTTACTATACGTAGTAGAAGAAGTAAAAACGTATAGTAATTGTTTGTCAAAATATAGCTTATTGTTGTCATTACTGTAAGCAATAAGGAGGTAATTCAAGAAATTGAATTTAATAACTCTTATAACATGTAGAACTGCAACTTATAAGCACATTAATATAATTATTTGCACATGTTATATGCAAGTAGTTGTAACTGAAACTGTCAGGAGTTCTTTAAACAAAATAATAAAATATTACTCAGGCTCATAACATAGGAACACTTCAATATGTCAGTAAATTTGAAAGAAATAAAATTCCAAAATATGAGTATATGAAAATAGACCAATTTGAGGCCCCACATATGCATTCGTGTGTGTATTCAACACTATGCATCCTTAGGGTTAAGGAAATGTTAAATGTTGAATTCAACTAAGAGAGTTATTACACCCCCAAGAGTTTGCTTTAGCTGCTGTTCTCGTAGGATATTTTTGTAATTGGCTCCAAAGGCTCATTTGCTTTTGCATTTTAAACTCCTGTATTTTCAATGTATATCATAACGTTCTCCTCAGTTGCAATTATATGTCATTGGTGCTTTCAGCTATCATTTGTCACAATTTGTGTTGATTTACTAAATTTTTAGGTAAAAAGACGAGACAAAACTTTGGAATGTTATACCAGGTGACCCAACCGCGCCGAAATTGACCTGTGCAGATAACCATTTGTGCGATAACAGTTGCAAAACTCAACGGGGCAATTCCAAGTAAACGTAAGTCAGTGAGGAACTGGCGGATGAGCGTCCTAAAAAACGCTGCTCTCAGAATTGTCCCTGAATCAATAGGGGCGAAACTTCGAACTTCTATTCAATGAGCGTAGTCAGCTCATTAGTTGATCATGATGATGATACTGATAGTAACAATAACATTTATAATGGCAAGGGGAATATGGCAATGAAACACTGTGTGCTCTCATGTTTGTTGCTAATAGTCCGCAATGTTAGACAAGAACAGTATAAACACAATTAAAAAATAACTATAGGAGGACACGGATAGGTCAAATAAAGATATTTTAATTATTTCTCAGTATAAATAGTGTGTTTATTCCCTAGAAAATAATGCCTGTAATACTGAAGTGGAAAATATTCTAAGACCTTTTCGGTCTGCTTTTGTCTATCATCACGGACTGTACATTCTATTGCAAGCCTGGGAAGTGCCTCTCAATGAGCGCGATCTGCTCATCCTCTTTGTTGATAAGCAAGAGGAGTAGAATAAAGTTCGGCTCAGCCGATAGAGGACCTGCCTGCTGTGCGAGGGGTCCCGGGTTCGATTCCTGGCTGGGGTGGGTCAAGAGTATTCACTATCATCCCAGAGTGTGGAAATATGAATGAGAGTGTAAATGTGGTGTGTGAGAGGGAGAGAGAGAGCGCGAGATCTACTGATTAAAGCCCAGAGTTTGCTAAAAACTCAAGACAAGCGAATACGAGTTATCATAGCCTATAGCCAATAATATGTTGCAAAGGAAATGCCGCTGATAAGACCATTGTAGTAAAGGCGGAGTATAAGTGGAATTTAAAAAAAACCAAGCTCACTCACCATAACCTGCCAATTTCCCATTAACCTTTGTTTCCTCGGAATTGCCCCGTTGAGTTCTGCAACTCTCTTAGCGCACGAAGGAATAATTACACCCTTGAAATATGGCGCATTTGGTATACAAATACAGTTGTTATATACAAATACGGAAGATAATGAATACATGATTTTCTTTTTCCTTGGCTCGCTTAATTTCGATCTAGGTGTATATTTCTTTAAGTATAAATATTAAGAAATAGTAATAGAATATTGGAGGGCGCAGTAAAGAACCTGTTAGTCTTTATAAATTTTAAGTAAACATTATACACCGCTGTTAATTTGGCGCGGCCTGAATGCTTTTGCCTATATTTCCCAAATAGACTTTTTTTAACGTCAACATTCTCCTACTTGTTATTTTCCAAAACCACTGTCCTTTTCTACAAGTTGCATTAAATACACATTTAATTCTGTGGAGAAACACTTACAATATTCCAACACTAATCCACAAATGAACATCATGGAAAAGATAACCCACTTGGAATACAGCGAATTCAGTGATTAACCTATAAGCGCACAATTTGTTTGTATCACCATTTTACCTGTACTCCTCAATGATCTGCTGTGGACAGCATGCTCAAATTTTAAGAATACAATTTATTGTTCGTATAAGAAAATTTTCACTTTAGTTAATAGTTTAAAATTTAGTGCTGAGTACCTCAGAACTTCAAACTGTGAATAGAACAAATTAATGAATATCACAAAAGAAACAACCATCCTGTATTTTCAATATATTAGGAAATTAAAGTAGAAGAAGCCACGAGGCAAAGAGGAAGAAAATATCAGGAAGCAAGCAAATAAAAAACCTGTGGCCGTAACAGATAGAAAAATGGGTATCTAGAAAGGTATCCTCCTTTCTCTATCTGGAAATAAACGGTTTCTTACGATTCACTCGTGTTATACGATTATAATGCATTATTTGGCAAATAATCTTGATGTCTATCCTCAAAAATGAATTATTAACTAAAAGCGGACATACTGTATTCTACACACGTCTGGTCACTTGGGTTGGCAGTTGTTATGTTAAGCCAAGCTTTACGACAAGCAGATTGTTCCGCAAAACACTGAGGCATAAGGGATGCCAAACCGTATTTAAAAGTGGCAAGGTAATTGAATGATGGATTACTCAAGTTAAATAGGCCAGAATTCAATAATTTATGATTTACTGTCATACGTATCACAATAATAGCATGTTAAGAGCCATAGTCGTTAGAATGAAAAGACGCTGATCCTCCTTAGAAGTTAAACATAGACACTCCAATACAGAAACTATTACAAATGTAGTGATTTTAGAATGTTTTAATACTTCTGTATTGATTACCTATAACTGTGCATACGGTAGCAAGAGAACCAAAACAAATACTAGAACTAACGCCTAAGAGTTAACCTCTGCATTAGTAGTATGTAAAAGAGAGACTAGCTCACATACTGCTGGTTGTAGACCCCAAACATTATGAAGGTTCCGTTTTAAATTCTACGGCTGTGATCCTCCTTACCCTTTCCCCTGCAGATTCTCTGTGTTGTGACTGGTGATACGTTATTTAGTTTGTGGATAATTTATACACAGGATTTGGAGGAATTGACCCAATTTGCATGTCAAAGGAAGCCGCCAAATCAAAGGAAAGCGATGAGAAAATTAGCTCAAAGATTGTGGGTTCAAGATCCGAAAAATTTTGATTATTTATTAACCTAAGTAATATGCGTATTAAAAGTATTATCCAAAACAATATAATGGGAAATATGGTTTTGGGCGAGAATTGTGAAGTAAAGGTATTCCTGAGCTCAGATTTGCGCTATTTTGACCTCTAGATTAAATTTGATTGATTTAATTGACTGGTATGCCACTATAAGGAAAACCACGGTTGTATGGGCATAGCAGTGACCTTCAGCGGAACTAAGTCTCCTAGCTTATCGACGTGTGAGCGGACTGACATGCTCTGGCCGCCATTGATTATCGAATCAGCATAGTGGGTGAAAGCTGTGTTCACGTGAGCGTGTATCCACCATCTCCCCTCCTTCGCTTGGAAAGTATAAAAGTCGAGACCTCAACCGCAGCATTTGTGCACGCACTCACGCATTCCGCATCCTGGAGCCAAAGGGTGCACATCGTCTTCAGGAGCTACTTCGGTCTTCTTGGGCAGCGCAGCATCATCGTGGGCGAGGCCAGCGCCATCAGCCGTCGCTTCGTGGGGCACCTCAGCGGCAGCTAGCGGCATCCCCTGCAAGTTGCCTTTCCACCGGCAGCCATCACCATAGCGGCAAGCAGTGGGCACGCACCCTCTTCTAGCTTGCCGCTCGGCCGCGAGAGTGCGAGCCGCCTTCACCTCTCCCACTGGCGGGCAGTGGACTTGCTTCCCCTTCTAGCCCGCCAGAAAAAGGCCCGTCCGGGCGAATCGTCGAGCGGAGCCGGGCAAGCAGTGGACTTAGCATCCCCTGATAGCTTGTCCCTGGTCTCACGCTAAAGGTCCAGCGGTAATCCTTGAGAACAGGTATCCCATATTTCGTACTACTCTCTAACTGTCATCTATTTTTCCAAGACTTGGTCGCACTGACTGACGGACCACGAGACAGCGGGTTCGCAAGACCAAAGCCAAGGGTCAGGACCTCTGGTCCGGCACCCAGGGCCGATATGGCTCGCACAGGCGCCTCCCTCGCGGAGGTCCGGTCCTCTGCGGACAGCCGAAGGGCAACCGCGCCGACCCTTGACCCAAATGACGGGCAAGTACCAGGACCCAGCTCCTTCTCCTCTCCCATACTGGGAGTCTCATTCAAAGGTAGGTCCAAGGGATCTAAGAGGAAGGCTACGGCCCCTCAGAAGATCGCTACTGGTGTAACACCAGCAATCCAATCACACCCCTCCTTCACCCCTCTGCCTGATTCGGAGGAGGAGGAGTCCGACCTCGACGGCTTCACTGTCGTCGAGGGAAGGAAAAGGGCACCCCCGGGTTCCAAACCTAACTCGGGCGCGAGCACGCAGACACCACCACAGGTTACAGTACAACCCCCATCCAAAAGGGGGGCCAAGCTACCGCCAATCATTGCGGACTCCTTCAGGGATCATATAGGAGTCATGCGGCGGCTGGCGGCAAAGATAACGGGCGGCTTTGAAGCAAAGCGCAAGCCCTACAAGGTCCACATACAGACCTTCACGCCCGAAGATTTCGAGGCAGCCAAGCAGGTACTGCGAGACCTGCACATTCCCTTTTATTCCTACTCGCCGCAACGCCCACATGTGGAGCGCCGGGTGATCAGGGGCTTAGACTCGGAGTGCCAGCCGGACGACGTCAGGGCAGCGCTCTTAGAGGAGCACAACATCTCCGTCTCGGCTGTCGCACAGCTAAGAAAGAACATCATTACCGAGGAAGGTCCGGTCAAGGTTCCCATGCCTCTCTACCTCGTCGTTGTGGACAAGGTCCCTGGCGAGGAGAACCAGCCCATTGACGCTGTTCGGGTGCTGTTCCACACGGTCGTAAAGGTTGAACGCTTTTACGGCCAAGGTGGACCTGTGCAATGCCACAGATGCATGGGCTTTCATCACTCCAGCCTGGCGTGTGAGCGCAAGCTTGCATGCCTGCGCTGTGCTGGACCCCATCTTCTGCGGGATTGCGAAAAGGCACCCGAGGAGAAGACATGTGCTAACTGCCGCCAGGACCACGTCAGTGTCTACAAGGGCTGCGTGGCGAGGCAGCGGATCATTGAGAGCCGCCGACAAGGAGCACCGGCACCGGCTACAGTCCGACCGGGAGTTTCCTTTGCGGCCGCTCTCAAGAAGGCCGAGACGACGCTCCAAGGAGCGGGAGGAGCTTTGGCTTCTGAGGAGGGTCCAACAGAGACGCCCATTACCACAGCGGCGACGACGGCGACGACATCGCCCGACGAAGTGCCACAGCAGGAACAGCAAACAGAAAAACGAACAAAACGTTCGAAGAAGAACAAGAAGAAGAAGAAACAGAACAAAGGTACTGCACCTAACACCATGCCGAGCCAATCACAGGCCCCGGCTACTGAGCAACCCCAAGCCCCGCCCACAGTGGCGGCACCCAAACCACCAGCGACCGCGGCAGTGCCCAAGACACCGGCCACTGCCATGCCAGATACGCCGGCGCTCCCGGCAACAACACCGGCCTCCATGGCAGGTTTTGGGGACACCATCTCCCAAACAGATTTGGAAGAATTCCGGGCCCTATCCCTGTGGTTTGGTGACCTCATCAAAAAGGCCCTACCTGCGCTACGACACTGCAAGCTGCAACTCGCTAACCCGCAGTTAAGCCCCATTCAAAAGCACCAAGTCATGCTCGAAACACTGGAGCATCTGTTCCCTAATTCCGCTTCGTAATGGCTGCCAGACTCGTCCGGAGGCCATTACGAGCTGCGTTCTGGAACGCAAACGGAATAAGGGGGCATTATCCCAGCGTACTTGAGTTTGTCAACTCCTACGGAATTGATATTCTAATGGTCTGTGAAACACACTTGATTGCTGGTACTAACTTTTCGCTGCCAAGTTACGTCACCCATCGGCAAGATCGGGTCGGCCGACCGGGGGGCGGTACAGCCATATTCATAAAGAATCATATCACGCATACACCCTTCCCTCTCCCTCCGCTACAGCATGTGGAAGCCTGTGCCATTCGGCTTGCCATTGGCGGGCTAGACACTTTGCTGATAGCGGTTTACGACCCCCCAGACCATCGCTTCTATGAAGCAGATTACCGAACCCTACTCAACCTACACCCAGTGGTATGCATTGCAGGAGACCTCAACGCGAAGCACGGGCTCTGGCACAGCCGCACGGCTAACCAGAAAGGCCGCGGACTCTACCGCCTCATCAGCGGAGACCTTGGCCTAATCGCGCACGGACCGAGAGGGCCTACGTTTTATCCGGCCCGCGGCAGGCCGGATATTCTCGACATCATGATCACCAAAAACATTCCTTTCCATCTAGAGCTCTCGGCGGTAAACGAGCTGGATTCCGACCATGACCCTGTCCTGGTGGATTCCAACGTTTCAATGCCAGCACTGGTCAGCCCAGACTGGGTAAACGAGGTCGACTGGAATGCAGCCGTCCATGAACTGAACCGGTCTGTCAACCCGCGTCCACGCATCGACTCCATCGACGCGCTGGAAGCGGCGGCGGCAGACTTCTCCCAACAGATCCTGAATGCGGTACGTGCACATACCCACCGCATCCCGTCTGACATCCCCAACCCGAGAACCATCCCTAATGAACTCCGGCAGCTGCTAAAAGCCAAGGCAACTGTACGGAAGCTATGGCAGCGTTTCCGCCATCCCAGGATAGGGGCAGTATACCAGCGGTTCAAAACCCTGGCAAGGCGACTGCTCCGTGTGCACAGAAAGGAGGCCTGGGAAAGAACAATGGAGACTGTAAACCTACAGGAAAAGAAACCATGGCGGATAATCAAATCCTTGAGGAAGGATAAGACGCAGTACCAGCATCCTCTGCACGGCACTCGCGGGAGACTCGCTTTCGAGCCCCGCGAGAAAGCCACAGTGTTTGCAGACCATTTAGAACTCCAATTCGAACCGCGGGAGGACCCCCAGGACGAAGACTTTACTGAGCTCGTGGAAGCGACTGTGGACTACCTCTATGAGGAACCACAACCGCGCCACGAGGAGGTCCATCTTCCCATAGTCACCCCTAAACAGGTGGCTTCCGAAATCCAAAAACTCAATCCGAATAAATCCCCTGGACATGACGGCGTCACGGCGCCCATGCTCCAGCACCTACCCAAGAAGGCCGTCATCCATTTGACGCGGATTTTCAATGCATGCCTTCACCTCCGTCACTTTCCAACTAGTTGGAAGGAGGCGCGGGTGGTATGCATTTTAAAGCCCGGCAAGGATCCGGTCTTTCCATGCAGTTACCGCTCCATCAGCTTGCTCCCAACCGTCTCAAAAGTCTTTGAGCGGTTGCTCCTAGCCCGCCTCACACCTCTATTTGAGGAAAGGCAACTCCTACCGGACCATCAGTTTGGTTTTCGCCATGGGCACTCCACCACCCTGCAGCTGCTGCGACTGGCCGAGAAGGCCTCCCTGGGCTTCCAGGAGAACTTCAAGACCATAGCAGTGCTGCTGGACGTAGAGAAGGCCTTTGCCACGACGTGGCACCAAGGCCTTTTATACAAACTCAAGGAGTTAGACGTCCCTCCCGCCTATCTTGCCCTGATAAGCAGTTTCCTTCGGGATCGCACATTCAGGGTGAGAGTGGAGGGGAAGGTTTCCTCAGTCCGACCCATAGCCGCTGGAGTCCCGGAAGGCAGTGTACTGTCCCCGCTTCTCTTCGCGGCCTACATGTCGGACTTCCCCACGGAACCCAGGACTGTTACGTGCCAATATGCCGACGATGTCCTCATAATGGCACAGAACAAGAATGCCCGATTCTGTTTCCCTCCACTACAGCGACAGCTCCGAGCCATTGGCAGGTGGAGCGAAAAGTGGAGGATGGCCATCAGCCCGGGGAAGAGCTCTGCGCTTCTCCTGGCGAAGGTCCGTCGGTGGCGGCCCGAGCGGCCTCTGAGGTTGCGGCGGAGGAGAATCCCTTGGGTTACCTCAGCCAAATACCTCGGAGTCACGCTCGACCGCGGCCTCACTTTCGCGCCACATGTCAGGGCAAAGGTCGGCCTCGGCCACTCCGCGCTGAGGCAGCTGTACCCTGTATTCCGCTCCACAATGCCCATACGCCTCAAACTACGCCTATATCAGGCGATTATCCCGCCCCTGATTCTTTACGGCTGCGAGGTCTGGGGATCGGCGGCAGCGACCACCATCCGCAGACTGCAAACCGTCCAGAACAGGGCGCTTCGGATGATCTATGATACTGGGCGTAGGTTCCCATCACATATCCTACATACCCAATCCGGTCTCCCATACATCGTGGACGTGGTGCGGGAGAGAACCCGCACCATGTACACGAAACTCGCCTACCATACCAACCAGCTGGTTAACTCTTTGGGCCGCTATGACCATAAGGCGCCGCGGCGGAGGAAGAGCTACCGGTTGCCGAAAGACGGCTTGGGCCCCCGAGGCTGACGTCTGCCAATCCCTCACTTCACAAACTTCCCCAAGTTAAGCAGCATTGGGCCCGGTCGCTAGCTGGATGAGTGACCATTTAGCAACGACCCGCCCTGCCGCCAACTTGAGTACCCCCATCCCATTACCTACATTCCCATCATGCTTTGCTGCCATGCCGGCCTGCTTAACTTGACGACCACACAAGCGGTCGCCCAAGTTAAGCAGCATTGGGCTTGGTCACCACGTGGTCGCTAGTCCGCCCACGAGGGGACACCGAGACCCAGCCAAAGGTAGCGCAGCAAGCTAAACTCCGCCCAAGACACATAAATCAAAAGCTTGTGACATTCTTTTATCCTTCTATATCGCACAGGTAAAGCCGCATACGCGGCTAGGTACTGTGGCGATTACATTCCGCCCAGGTGAACCTGGGCGACCTGTTCTCGATTGCTGGATTGCTTGCGATTGCTGGATTGCGATTGCAGCATTTGTTAGTGGAAATTCATCAATAGCATGTAAACAACTGCACCGACGGATGGGACCGCTTTTCCTTGCTATGTTGGTCATTTACTGAGGTTAGGCTCAGTGCTGATGTCTGTTCTCCAGTCATCAACACCACTCATGGCAGATATAGAAGAGAAGCTTTAAATAATGGATAATATGCGTTTACCTTGTCTTAACAATTAAAAGAAAGTACATTAGTTCGTTTATGAAAAGTATTAGTAGTGATTGGTGTAAAGTTTAAAGCCATGAAGGAATAATATGCTAATTTCCCACTTCTAAAAGTTTGCATAGATGGCAAACGGACTAGTGCAGTTGCAGTTGTATGGGTCAAATTGTATTTTAAATAATTTGTTGAAAACGTAAGTAGCACAGTCACTTACGATAAAGCTTAATGCGGTAAAATTGCTTTTAAGAGGTTTGCTATTTTGCATTTTATAATATTTGAAACAAATATTATAAAAACATTGATATCCATATTCAACCCAATATTCTATTAAATAATCCAATTTCTCCTACTAAATTAAGAGCGCACGAGGCACAGAATTTTCCAATAGTTCTCATCGTAATACTTTATTCTCAATTACAACACAAAGTTCATATTCTAACATTTATTACAGTAAATACTTGCTCATTCATTTAAATCTTTATCATTCTTAATAAATTCAGTGCTTTATTATATTTGCTGTCTTGCATAAAAACAAACCAAGTTAATTACAATCCTTTCTCTTCCTGAGAAAATATATACCTAGCTGTCATTAGTGGTTAATACTGTAAGTTGGGTGAAGCACAGCCAGCTGCAATTGTGCAATGCTTCCCTTTCTGTTCATAAAATCACCAACGCACATCCATACAGCCTACAAGCGCAACAATGTCGCCTATGACGCAGCACTGGCATATCAAAAATTAAACTATTAGTATAAAGTATTCAATTCATGGTAGAAGTTTGAAAGGAATGCGGCGGTTTCAGCAATTTCGTCTATGTAGAGGAAAATTAAACTAAAAGGGTTATGGATCTATTTGTATGTCCCTCCTCTGAGGGAAACGTACTGATGCCAGCCGCGGAAAATGTTTGCAGATAGGTTAAAATAGGTCCAGACTTGCTCTGAAGGTACCAAACAAGCAAAAACTGGCGCTAGATTGAAGACAAATGTTGCGGAAAGGCTCTTAGGCCACCAAAAAAGCAAAACACACTTTTAACGCTAGGTGGAAACAAATAGATTTAAATAAGCCTTGAGGCCTGAAAAGTAAAATACCGGGCGAGATAGAGCATATAGGTCTAAACAATCTCTGAGAGCATGTCTGTACAAAGGAATTTTGAAATACATGGAGGTAGGAAAGCATCATCAGATTGCCGACTCTTATGAGTTTGGAACAAAATATCATTTTTAAAACAAAACTAACATCGCTGTGGAGGTAGATTGATTCTCCGAACTAATGTTGACAGTTCCAGTGGCAGTCTCTTTTGTGTAATGAGAGAAATACAGCAGATTGAAGAGTTCCATAAAATCCTCTGGAATCTTGAATACATTTCGTAGAGTGGTGCAGACTTGGAATTTCTAAAGTAAAAATTTATTTAATGATAGGAATAACATTAAATATTCAGAAAACGTTTCAGATTAGTAATACCGCAATGAGTAACTCTGAGCAGGTTTTAGTACGATCATTTAACTTTGTAGACACTGAACCTATTACTGCATTTCTCTGCATTTCAAATATTTACATCATTGCAACCTACCATGCAATGTTCAACTCTAAGATACTGCACGTGGGGTATGAGGATCCATGCTTTTGCCTCTTATATTCTGGGTCTACTTCAGGCACCACGACTTTAGCCCGTAACGACCCACTGAGGAAAGGGCGAGTCATTATCCCGCTGTTGATAAAGACTCCGCACGACTCATCCTGTTTTGATTCTTATCAGGAGTCAAAGTCCTGAGGCACTAATTGTGTGCGCTTACCCACTTTTCGATTACAAGCGCTCCCATACGACACTCCTGAGACCTCCATCTAACGTTCCAACCATCAGTCGACGGCCTTCGGTCGAGAGATGGAGAATGTTCTGTGTTTTCGTCGGCACATGATTCACGGGTTTATCTGCAGGCCGCACATCTTTTGCGCTGTCACGACCAACAAGCAAGTCTTGTTACACTTGTACACACACATTTTGGTGAAGCACTACTTCCATACACTGGAGCGGTATGTTGTAGCCTGTCCTTAATGTTTCCCAAAGTTGAAGCAGAATTTCACGCCCGTACGTTACTCCTTTTCATCCTTGACGTGTCACTGTAACACCTTACTTCTCACAACGCGTTCACACAAACTGCATGACTACACAAGCACACCGCTCCGCGAACGATAACCAACTGACCTCAAGTTGCATTAACCTACCAGCTTATAATGTGAATTACACGCACGCCAGCAGATCATTCACAACATTTATTGATCACAGCTGATAACTTGTGCTAGGTAACGTGTGTAAATCTTCAGTTTGACGTGATATTTTAATCCTGTCGTTTACATCTAGTGTTGATGTGTTATAGGGTAGAAATGGATGCTTCTCCTCTTAACTGATATTTTCATCAAATATAAACACTCGGGTCACAAAGTCATCCAGTATAGCACTCTGTAGTCTAAACTCTCGAGGATATTTAAATTTAGTGATGTTAGCTCGGCAATCGTCAGAGAAAGATTATGACTCAATTCTAACGTGACCTTTATTTTAATTTCAACGCATGTTAATTCTACCAGTTATAGCTTCATTCTTGAAGTTAATAGGTCCACCTCAAGAGGGGTTATTTAGTTTTGGGTGTTTGTATATTTTCACTAGTAGTGTGTATACTATTTTCCTGCAGAGACATTTTATTTGTTAAATTCTGCATAAAAAGCATTTACTTAAAAGCCTGCTCCTCAGGGCTGTAATTTAAAAACGTGTTTTATTCATATGACTTTCCCTACCTGCTCTTCTACAAACTATTGTTGCAAAATCTTGCTATTCTACTTCATGTGAATTCAGATAAACTTGACATACACCTTTACACATTTCACTGTCGGATACCGTAGGTAAAGCGATAGCTTTGATTTTTAAAAAGTATGCCGGGCTATCTGATGGTTTTAAAATTCCATGCTCTTTGCATGCCCAGAGAGAGAGAGAGAGAGAGAGAGAGAGAGAGAGACAGAGAGAGAGAGAGACGAATAGCACTTTCCAAGTTGAGAAAATTTGAAGCATTTGAAAATGCACACAAATAACAAAAAATATCTCACCAAAGACTTAATTCCACAAACATGCATTTGGCATAAACCGTCTGTTTTAGGTCTAAATTCTTGTGCTGTAGCATTTTGTGTAACTTGCGGTTGTAGATTTTGGTTGAAAAATATCAGTATAAGTTTGTTAGATATTTTGTTATACCCTTATCGTGGGGCAGTAACATGTTACCTGTCTTCTTTTGCATGGCGAGGGAGGTTACCCGTCTTTCCTAGGGATAGAGGCGTCCTTCGAATTTCACTGACTACCGTTAAGATTTAAAGTTCGAAGAGAGAACCAGTGAAGTTAAAGCTCAGTGGCTCGAGGCAATAAGAAATTGGACATACATGGCTTCGCGGAAAACAATGGCTATTTTACACGCTCTTATTTGAAGCAGTATTTATATCACTTAAATGATATCACGGTCTAATTATATAATATAAAATATAATAACAGCCCGCCTTAAAGCAATATGTGTGTGTAATAATGTATAAAATGTATGTAACAGCCATTGTATTATGTTTATATTAATATGCACATTATAATAATGTTATGTGAATGTATTACGTAATTTAACAATGTAGAAGCTGTGAGAATAGAAGCAAGCTGCTTTTTGTAGGAAACATAATTATGAAGTAAAAGCCGAATGTTGCTAACAATGAGGTAACCTTGAGGCAACAATAAATTAGAAAGTTTAATAAAGACTACTAATAATTCTTGGAACAATAATGTAATATTTAAACAGTTTAAAAATAGCCAATCAAAAACTAGAAAAAGCCTAAATTAAATAAAAGTATTCTATTGGAGTAGGCTTAGCCAATCAAAGACTTGAAATAGAGAAAAAGTACAAATTCAGGCGGCAAAAGCTACAAGATTGCGTACCTGATCGGTACGGTACATGTTCAATGTGAGGCATAGAAATTTTATTGCGGTGAGAATAATATAATGTTTACGTGTTTAAAAAGTACAATTAACAATCTCGCAGCTCTACAGTAGGATATATCAGGTATTTAATCGTGTGAGGGATTCATAAAAAAGGTACAATACAATTAAAATTTGTGTAAGCCTTTATTCTTTAGCTGTACTAGCCCTGCTACGTGATACATATTCTGAAAATTACTACTGATGCAGCCGAGGCATACATATATAGCTTTAAAATAAAAAAATCAACTTTGCATTTTAATGTTTAACGTGGGACGAAGGCCACCGGAAAGTTTGTACCGTATACGTGGAGCGAACACTACAAGAAACATTTTCCGCAATACGTGGTGCAACCACAACAATTAAACCCTTTAATATTAAAGCTAATTTTGGGGAAGAAACGGGAAGTTCGGAGGAATAAGTTGTAGGTGGAACCTGTATCAGACAGTTTTAAAAATGCACGCTATGTAATTTACGAAAAATACAGCGATGCGCTCTACACAAGAAAGAATCATATGAAGTGTAAAATCAATGTTGTTTAAAGAAGCGAGTACGTCGTGTTTATATTATGTGAATGTAAACCACAATACTATATAATTTAATGCGAATAGAAGTAAACGCGAATCGTCCTAAGCAGTTAAACTTAAGAATAAATGAATGCGGATCTAATGAACGCTGACAGAGCACAAATCTTAGAAAACGATTAGCCAAAGCAAAATGAAAATGAGAAACCAACTTCCCATTCCTTCCCACGCCAACTGAAACCTGTCACACCTCTCAAATGATCCAAACTACTCGTTGAGGCTTCCTCTGAGAAGATGACGCCCTCCTATCGTACATATCAATGATGACGACGAAGGATCACGAAGCGACCGATGTTCACTTCGACCACCACAGGTAAAGGAAAGCGTTACATGATTTACCAATCATAAAAAGAAACCGAATGAAGATGACTATACAGACTATTTCCTGAAAATTCAAAACTCAAAATTAAATCAAGTTTTATTTATGGACCCTCTTTAACCACTATGGTTCTTAGCGTCCTTTTCCATATTGGGCGTGAAAGACCGGAAATTTTGCTCACAGGCATTTATTGGGCTTGAAATTATTTTATGTGTCGTAAATCTACGACACGGGACCACCGGTTTTTCTTCCCTTCCGAAAGAAGCTATGCTAAGAATTTCGGCCAAAAATTCCATCCCCTTCCATAGGGTTTGAGCCTTGGGAACTAGAGGCTAATGTGCTACCCCTAGACCACAGACAGAAAATTCAAGGTGTGCATTTCATGTTTATGCTAATATGTTAAACACACGTTGTCATCAAAATTGGTAGAGCCTTTTTTGAGAACAGAAAAGAATAGTCAATGTTTTTACATGTAAAGTATAGCTTGTTGTGGGTGGATGTTCTTGAAAACCTTCTTGTCGCATCCTATAAAGATGCTGAAATATAAAGTTGGGTATTTAATACACTTTTCCGCTTATGTTATGCTGTAAACAGACACACACACACAAACAAACAACATACAGGACCTCTTTCTAAAATCGTTTTGTTAGGGTGTCAAGGCGTGTATTTCCAGTGAAATTTCCGTATACAATTGTTTGGTAGAACACGTACTTCCTCCACTTAGTATAGATAGATATTAGAGAAAGTAAATATGTAGTATACATACGTATATGGAATAAAAATGAAGTATATATATATTTATATATATTTAAACAATTTATTTATTTCATTGTAAACTTCCATTTCGTTTGGTTTTGCATTCCTACTACATAAACAGTATTGCAAGTGTGTCCAGTTGTTACAAACTGTCGCTTCTCTCTGTTACTGATTCGTTTGTCTTTCTGCTTCGCTAGGAGTTCACTTCGTTCACACTATCACTTCACTAAGGTGAACTAGTTCAATTCTCTGTCACTTCACTTTCTTCGTGACATAGCGGGCTCACCTCCCTCGGGACTCGAATCTCCGCAACCGTCGCTTCACAGCAAACACCCACTGCAGATCACTACAGCCGTCCTCAACTCGCTCGGTGGATCACCCTTGATGTCGCATGGGAAACTCACTCACTCGTTGATCGGCGCAACTAAACTGTCAGTCAACTTGCCTTGGATCGCACTGACTCAACGTGACTCAGTCCGTCACCACTCCAACTCGCACTGACTCCACCTATTGCATTCGACAGTCTTGCAACTTGCGGCTGACTGTGCTAGATCGCTTGCTTATATAGGCAGTCGAATCTTCCACAGAAGGCCCTCAGACATTCTAGAATTATATCGACACACTTTCTGGAGGAGGGATGGAGATAAAGCTACCAGAATGTTGTAACTATCTCCCGATAACGCGAGCGGTGTTTATGCTGGCAGGCGACGGTAACTTGTTTATTCTGACCGCTCGGTGTCGATTTCGCTTTGGTCATAGCAGCAGTGTCGCAAGGAATAGGGTCACACCAAAATTTTTGAGAATGTACGCAATAAATTATTAAAACTTTATATCTGATCATATCATCTTTCTCAATATATTCTACATCGCAGTGTATATACTACCGCATCCTTTCAATTAATTTAACAAATGCTGAATGCCGTTCTTTGTTTTTGGAAAGAATGTAAATGCATTCTTCGTAAGCAGCTACTGCGATTTCAGGTGACTCAAATCGTTAACCTCGAATATTTTATTTCATTTTGGGGAATAGAAAGAAGTCACATGGGGCCAGATCTGGACAGTAGAGAGGATGGGACAGATATCAGACTGCTGCAGAAGTTGGGTTATTTCTTGTGCAGTGTGGGCAGAGGCATTGCCATCGTGCAACAAAATTTCAGGCAGACCAGCTTTAGGACGCCCATTTCTAAGTTCATTGAAACTTGTGGCAGACATTTTGCGGGGTACCATCTGGTAGTAACAGTCTTTTGTCCCACAAGCGGAATCGCCACAATGAGAAGAAGGAACAGATCATCTTCTTGTCGCTACACTTTTGTTGGAGGACATTCTCCTGGGAAGACCCAGACGGTAACTGTCGTTTAATTTCTAGACCATACTGGAAAACCCAGCTTTCGTTACCTGTTACAATGTTAAATGTATTTTTGGATCTTCCTCCATTGAATTTTCAATTATTTCCTGGTACCACTGTACACGTGCGTGTTTCTGCTCATTTGTGATGTGGCGAGGGATCCATTGACTGCAGAGCTTTCTGACGTCAAGTTTTTCTTTCAGAATTATTTTCACTGCTGCCGCTCCAATATTTAGCGCTTCTTGAATTTGAACATATATGCAACGATGATATACCCGCAACGTGCACTTGGGTTTCACATTTTCATCCATTGTTGCTGTAGGCAGTCGTCCTGTTCGGTCCTCATCTTCGAGGGAATGCCTTCTTCTAAGTTCTGCATTCTATCGATAAATGGTGGATTACGAAGGGAAAGGATCCCTAAATGCACAATGCTGTGTTTCAAAGCATTTTCTATTTCCTAAACCGACTATAAGGTAATAGAAAGTCATAGCACGGAAATGCTCGCGCTTGAGATCCATCCTAGAATATGGCGTAACAACACCTGATATACATCACACGCGGTGCTGACAATGCTATCTGGACTTCAATCTAAAGTTAGGAAAAGCTGTTTTGGCTTACCACTACTCTGTTGCCCATTCTCAAAACTTTTATGTAACCCTCATATCAACACATTGATAAATGCACATCGTATACTTGAGCCAAGTATTTCAATATATTATAATATTGCTGAGCCTTTTAGTTCACTTATTTCACAAGCATTTATATATAATAATAATTTAAATAAGTATTAAGAAATGATTATGAGTACAATAACACTGTATGTATATGTGTGCAATTAACAACACATTCAAATTAATTCTCAATCGAGCATGCTTCAGTCACCGGAATATTGTGAACAATTACGTTCCAAGCAAAATTACGTTATTATGTGCACTGATTGTTCTTTATCTTGTGTAAAGAGAACAGTTATCGTAATGTAACTGAATGTTCACACGATGGTTTTCAGAAATTAGGACATAATCCAGTATGAACAGATCACATGCGTTCTCCCGTAGAGGATTTAGTAAAGGATCGTAAACTAGGATATGCATGTTCTCATCGAACAGGCTTTTCATCTACTTCTACTTATGTTTCTTCCCTACCTTTTTCTCTTTGTTGCTCTATGAGAAAAATACAGTCTTAAAAATACGCATGCACGCTACATATAGTAATGAGCCTACAGGCTTACATCAGCACACACTCTTTGCTGGAAAACCCTGAATCATGCGAAATATGTATATTACTAGAAATAGAGGTTAAATAAGTTAATGTTGAAATACTACGAAGACATATTCACACCTACATGCTTGCCCTCGAATACCCGCAACATATAAATAAAAGACTGCAATTAATTATAAATTTATTCTGGCTCCTCTTCCGTAGTAGCTTTCTCACCAAGTTCTTAGGTTTCTTGCTCTGCTAATAGGAACATTTCCTCTGTTGTGATTTTTTTTTTGCGGGGGACATCTAGCTCTGCTAAACAAATAGCTGCGATTTCCCTAACAGGACTTCTGAAAAACAATTTTGTTTGCTATCTTTCAGATGTATGCTGTAGCCTTTAAACAAGTATTTACACTCTTTTACAGCTTCTACGAATTTGATGGCCTTCGCATCCTTCTGCACATAAGAGTTGTCATCCGTGGTCTAGTGGTACCATTCCAGCCTTTAGTTCCCAAGGCGCGGTTCAAATCCTGCGATGGGTGATGGATGTTTTCGGGCGTAAAAATCCTTGCATGACTTCCTTCGGAAGAGAAGTAAACCCGGTGGCTCCTTGTCGTAAATTTAGGGCAAGTAAAAGAACCTTAATTACCACATTACAATTACGCACATGCTGTAAATTGCTTGTGGTGAGAGGGATTGGTGAAGATGGTGATGTGCGTCTTCTCATTTTAGGCCTCTTGGTGCTGCTATACCTAATGCTCTCAAGGCTCTTCTACCCCATCTTGCATGTTATTTCCTATATCGATATCTTCAAACAGTACTAGAATTCCGTTCCAAACTCCTTCCTCATATACCTACACACCGAGTAAGTTACATGTTGACGTTTCCCCCTCCATGTGTTCGAAGATTCCTTGGTAGCAGACATGTCCTTAGAGCTAGTTTAGACCTGTTTGCCTCCACCGGGACCTCCTTTTGATTTTTTCGATCTAACACCTATCGCCAGAATCTTGTTTACTTGTCTGGCGACCTCGGACCCACTGTTCCCATCTGGCCGTTTTTTATTGGAATAATGGCCTCGGAGCTTTTTTACTTCTTTGCAACTGCGTGAACAAGTTGCTTCCATCTGACGCAAGGATTGTCTGGCTTAGAGGCATATAAATTGGATCTCATCCCTTTGAGTTTAGTTTTCTTTGAGATAGAACAAATCTGATTACACCACCATATTCCTCTCAAAATTCAAGTACAGCTTCATTCTAATATTTAAATTTTTGCTATGTAAATGAATTAAACTAATCAAATTTTATCCAGGTGTCGAGATGGCAAAAATCTGAGTACAGCTATGTATTACTCACGCAATTCTAGTTGAATTAATTTTAACGCGCCCACTTTATTTTAATATTTTATGTGCAAATTAGTTATGTTAGAAACTCAAAGCTTTCGAATATCAAACCCACATTCTTTGAGCTACATCACTTATCGGCTTTCGTTTGAGCTTTTGGCTTCCTTTGGGATGCAAATTGATTTGGCGTCTTCCTTTGATACGCTTAGGTATTGAAATTATAATAGGATTATTTTTATCCTTACGCTAGTCAAATATATTGATGTGGCAGTTTTAGAACATGTATACAAATCATTTAAACATAAAAATTGAAACACCACCTCAATCGATCACAGTACAAGACAGAGAGGAGAGAGCATCACCATTGGTTAAAGTGAACCTGGAGGGGGAATTAAAATAGGTCCCCCAAAGATTTTCGCTTTTTGAACCCATAGTCTTACGTTCTAATTCTAGCATATACATACTGCTTGCGTAATGAACATAATATGAAATCCATGGTTTTTGAATGTTTTAGGTAACTGTATGCTTGCTTGTTTTGTAAACAACAACGCCAAAAACAAGATTTAAAATATAATCCATTCTCCGTAGTTTTAATCCAAGGTTTTCTAACCAGAGTCCCTTTTCGTTATTGCAAAAACACAAATATATTTCAACATCCCAATGGAAATAATGTGATTTACTTCTACAACCGGTCAAAAGGTTTGGACGCTGAGGATAATAATTGTAGTATTAGGTGATTTAAAAAAAATAATGGGATAGTAAACATAAAGAAGCAAAAGTCTTGACACGATTTTTTGATTCATCAAAGTTTACTGTGATAATAATCATTGTTTTTATTTTTATTTTGTTCCAACGGATGTATTCTAAGAAGTAAATGACAGAGTTGCACCTTTCTTTGAGGCACGAGCCGCTTTTGAGATTTATTATTATTATCATTTATTTGGGTTTTATAATACTTGGTCATTTTATAAAGCCGATGTCTCATCTTCATTGTATTCTTGTTCGTAATCTTAACTCCTAAATGAAAGAGCTACGTCTTTCATTAAATCTTTTTCTGTTTTAGCACATGATTTTCTGATATAAAAATTTATTACATCATAATATGCCAACATAATTGTTTATTTCTCTCTGAAAGCAGAAGAATTTTAATTTGATTACAAATGGCAACTCGCACGGACTGATTTTAACCCTTTTTCCCAGATGTATATACCTGCTGAAAACTGCAAGTCATATGGTACGAGTCGAACCGCTCTCTGTTAAGACAGCCACCATTTCACGGCCGGAAATATGCCTTTGGTGTGTGCGGCTTGCGGCAGTATCTCCTCCTGTCCATGTTATGGTGGTTTTTAATGCCCGTTGCTCGCGGCTTACCTTGCTGCATCCTCCACGTTGGCTCCAGATGTTCGCAGTATGCTGGTTCTCTGTATTTTTTTATCCTCGGCTAGTTGCAGTAATTTCTAAACTATGTGGGAGCATGGACTTTTCCTGGGTAGAGGAAACGTAGATCTCCGGTGGTGGTAAAGGAGAAAATAGACGTGCTTTCGTTACTAAAAAGACGACACTGCAGCTTCTTTTATTTAGCAACTTCTGATGGTACACAACGCTGATATTTTCGCCATTAAAACACTGTCCACTGCTGTTGAAACACGGCGCGGATATGACGCGAAGTTTAAATATGCTTATTATATCTCTTTATGCGTAGCGATTCTTATGTGTGTTGCGAAAACTGTCTTAATTCACTTTTGGCGCGATATCTCTCAAACATCCTGCAGCATCTCTCCCTGCCTGTAGTTTTGCAAAAGATCAAATGACAAATGACCACCAATTTGTTCCTAACAGATCCATTTATAGTCGCAGGCTTCTGGAGCTGCTTCCTTTCCTATTGGTCCATTTTAGCGCCACTCAACGCGTCTCACTATTTCATATAAACTTACAAGGATCTCATTGGTCCAAATTTAACATAAATCGCGGCTTTTCCTAAATTTACCGTTAAGCTAGTTGTCTCTCACTTGGTCACGGCGAATTATCGTATAAAGGAACAAAACCTCTACACCCTCGCTGTATGAACAATGCCCCAGCGACCAGAGAGACATCGTAAAACTAGACTTTCTGCCTTCGAAGACGCTATTCCTGCAGGTAAGACATTTCGTCGTGGACAGTATTTTAACATAGCGCTTAAATTATTTACATTAAACAATTTATAACTCCTCTAATATTAGTTACCTAAATACAGACATATCGTTAAATCGCCCTTCTTAAACTATACAAGCAGTAAAAGAAAAATATATGTACATAGCATGATTTAACATCAATAAAAATTAATTAATCAAATTATCTATAACTACAGTTCTCGGGCTCGGCCTAGAGTTGCCGTTTCAGGCTAGGCCCACTGGGTACACTATCTCGCCTTGTGGATTAGGATAGGGTGAGCCCAGGTAAAATGATCGGTGGTATCACATGCCTGGATGATGACGGGTAAGCAGAACCATCCACTGTGATACCTATTTAGTACATTTTCGAAGCATATTATTATACTCACTTTTTATTTTTAACTAATATTGCACTCTGAACAGTGACTATTCTTCTTTGTACTTAGTAGAATAAATAACAATTCTAGTTCGTGCTGAATTTAATTACTTTAACGGTGTCCAAAGAATTTTGACTGGCAGTGTATGTCACTCAGTGTCTACGGAGAGCAGAAAGTGATTGCAATTAAACAAGAATTCCCGTGATCCAGCCGAATCGATACCGGAATGTCTGAATGCTGACCACTGCACTACAGAGGAAGTCGTATTCCACTAAAAGATATCTAAATTTCTTTAGGAGCACAAGCATTAAAACGGAAATAATTTCCACAACATGGAATTCTGACCGCGCCTGTCTTATCTGTGTTGTTCCTTTGTTTGATAGGTGGCAGCCATCTTTACTTTTATCGCTGCAAGGAAAACACATTTACAGAGTAGTAGTTACCGAATCAGATAGTACCATTTTAAACATACTGACATTAAGAATTATTTTGTCAGATAACGTTGTAAGAGGTTAGTCCCAGGAATCGAATCCATTTTAAAAGTGTGTTTTAGTTCTAAAACGTCTACAAGGATAATCATTGCCGACATGCTAACCTTGCTCTTCAGTCATTATTTCTGCAATCTCTGCATTTCAGGATATACTCGTATTTAAAGGGCAGAGCCTTCAAACGATCAAGCGTTTGTCTTCCTCATTCTGCGTTGGAAAAATCACAAAAGCGATGGTAAAAGGTTTTTTGTCAACAAAGTTGCCGAGTTCAACACCTCCCTATTGGCAAACGCATACTTAAATTCTGGTATTTCTGCTATAGCTCTCTTGTGTTTATGCTCCAATGAGTGTTTCAGTTGCTTCACGTAAGCTGGTCCCTCTTTAGCGTTACAGTACACCCTCAAAGGTATGGGTGACATTTCTATACTCTTATATTTAGCTGTTCCAAATCTTCTATGCAACATTAATGTAACATCTAAGTCGCACCCTTTAGGCCTGATAGGTGGGTCAGCTGAAAAGGCCGCTTTTAAATTAGGGGACAAGTGCAGGCAACACCTGGACGTAAAAGTACAGTTTTTCAGAGCCAATGACTCAAGCTTTCCGGAAAGCTGCTCATCTCGATATCAGCTGTATCTATGCCCCAAATGCGTAGACTCCCAGTATTTCACCAATTAGGTTATCTGCTGTAGTTGTAAAGAAGTTTAGCAAATAAGAGTTCCAGTAGCTGTCCTAATAATTCTCATTAAATTCTACTTCCTCTCTGCCATAGAAAAGCTTCATCAAAAGTGTAGAGAAACTCCAGAAGAAAATATTCTCCGATCGATTACTGGCTCTCGACATATGAATTAAACTGAGTCGGATCAGAATTGCTTGGTCTCAAATGAAGGCCAGTTCCAGAAAGCTTTCATACTTAATATGTAGGAACCAGCCCTCGTGTTAGTATAGCGACAACTATTACACTAGTCTGCATGCTATCGGATGACTGAAAACTAAAAGGTGGTTCTGACTCGCTTGTTTATGCTGATTTCAGAACTGTTTTTAGTTTTTTTCTATCACGTACAGTTTTTTCACAATTTCACTTCAAAAATATAGAGATATAAAGATATTGCTTCCGCCATTACACATAAAATGGGGCTTGATGAAGCAATTTGTAAAGGCTCTACCACAGGATGGACCCAACTTCAAGTACCTTTCCAAGAAATTTCCCTTCATTACACAAGACAAATTAAAGGCTGGAATTTTTGTTGGTACTCAAATAAAGAAATTGATGAAGGATGAAGATTTTGAGAAGACAATGAATGAGAGAGAAATAGAAGCATTGACCGCCTTCCGATCAGTTACTGAAAACTTCTTACGCAATAACAAAGATCCTAATTACAAGGCCATTGTCGAAACAATGTTGGAACATTTCAAGAAAATGGGTTGTAGCATGAGTATAAAGGTGCATTTTCTGCATTCACATATCGACTACTTTCCAGAAAATCTGAGACATCATAGTGAAGAGCAGGGTGAACGATTTCACCAAGACATTAAGGAAATGGAGAGGAGATAGCAGAGGAGATGGAATGAAACTATGATGGCCGACTACTGTTGGATGTTGAGGAGGGACAGTCAACTTCAAGGATCTGCAAGGAAGTCAAAGAAGGTAAAGTTTGAAAAAAATTAAATGAAATACTTTGGCTTCTTGTTTTGTTAAAATGTAGTCATGAAATAAATCAGGGGAGTTCTTGAGAGTATTCTTAAAATGTTTCGTGAATAAAACTTACCTTGTACGAAATGGTATTTGAATATCATATAATATCAAGTAACGTTTATTCAAGACATTTCTTTCTACAACGCTTAGTTTTGGAGTTATTGTACAGTCTCAAATTAAATGGTCTACCCTGTATATTTTATGCCGTGCATTGATAGCCCAGATAAATTCAAGGCAACCACAAGTGCAGCCTTATCATGAACCGGTAGAATCAGGATTGCACTCGATTCTACCAATCATCTTTAACTCCTACTTAAAATCCGGCAGAAATCACATAATCTGCAATGCATTAGTGAAACGTAATATGTAACTAACCTTGACAAATTTAGCATTGTTATCATTGTCAATAATAAATTATCTTCAGTGGTTCTTGTACACATTCGCGTACACATCTTAGCGCTATCGTTTATCACAACCTTTATCACACGGCTAAAAATGGCAAGGACCTTTGCACTCATTTTTGCAATGTTAAACCGGTAAGTTCAAATGTATAAAATTCTTGAAACCTAGATTTGAGACATTGTGTACTGCAACCACGATTCCTTAAATCAAGCTAATAGTTTCCATCACGCAAGAGTTAATTTTCATTTGGCCGTAACCTGGACGTCAGCAAGGGTACAGCTGCATTGTATGGCGTGACTGGAGCAGATAAAAATCTTCTAGAGAACAACTTCCCTCACAAGAAATGTACGTCGTGTTCCCCACAGAAGTATACTCAAACTTGAAGACACCGAGGAAACAAGATTAGACCAAGTGAACAATGTTAGACTTTGCATTCTCTTCGTCCGATTAAGGTGCCAAAGAACTGCTCATCCCAGTGCATGGAACATTATGATATCCAAAAAGTGCTACGTATTAGGCTAGTGTTCATTTATTACCTCATTTTATGTCTCGGTTTGCTTAAAAACTTTATGGCATTTGTGAACAAAATATACATGCGTCTCAGGCATATTTGAATTTTATGAGACCATATATTTCCACATTTCTGTGGAAGTATCATACAATTAGTTTAAGTTCATAAACCAAGTCATGTGACTGACTTCATTTTATAAAGTGAAACCGTAATCGTAACCATAACACTAGTCTGCATTTTCAAACTTTTTGTCAGATGATTTCTTAAAAGTAGGTGTTCTTGAATCACGTTTTTATGCTGATTCCAGAAACGACCTCCGATTTTTTTCTATCACGTGAGGTTTTTACACAAAATAAGAAGTAATATATTGACAATTCTACTAATGAGCGTAGAAAAGTATTCAAATACCATTTTACAGAAGATAAGTTTTTATTCAAGAAAAATTTTAAGAATACTCTCAAGAAATCCCCTAATTTATTTCATGACCACATTTTAACAAAACAAGAAGCCAAAGTGTTTCATTTAATTTTTTTCAAACTTTCTCTTCTTTGACTTCCTTGCAGATCCTTGAAGATGACGGTCCCTCCTCAACATCCAACAGTAGTTGGCCATCATAGTTTCATTCCATCTCTCCTGGTACCTCCTCTCCATTTCCTTAATATCTTGTTGAAAACGTTCACCCTGCTCTTCACTATAATGTCCCAGATTTTCTGGAAAGTAGTCGATATGTGAATGCAGAAAATGCACCTTTACACTCATGTTACAACCCATCTTCTTGAAATTTTCCAACATTGTTTCGACAATGGCCTTGTAATTAGGATCTTTGTTATTGCCTAAGAAGTTTTCAGTAACTGATCGGAAGGCGGTCCATGCTTCTATTCTCTCTCATTCATTGTCTTCTCAAAATCTTCATCCTTCATCAATTTCTTTATTTGAGGACCAACAAAAATTCCAGCCTTTAATTTGTCTTGTGTAATGAAGGGAAATTTCTTGGAAAGATACTTGAAGCAGGCTCCATCCTGTGGTAGAGCCCTTACAAATTGCTTCATCAAGCCCAATTTTATGTGTAGTGGCGGAAGCAATATCTTCATATCTCTATATTTTTTAAGTGCAATTGTGAAAAAACTGTAAGGGATAGAAAAAACTAAAAGCAGTTCTGCAATCAGCATAAAAAACCGAATCCGAATCAGTCATCCGATATCATGCAGATAGTGTTATGTTTTATTCATACATTGTGTTTACAAAGTCCAGGTGAATCAGCTACTCTAGCTGTTTTGAATTTAAGCACGTACTAGGTAAAGGCTGTGCCTCAATCCATGTGCGTCCTTCCATACGTCACCATACGTATGTAGATAAACACGGCTGGACACTCGATGAGAAAGCTAAATATAAGCTCACTTTAAAAACATGCTCCTCCTATATTCAGAGTTACATCGCAATTCTTCTAGTTTCTATGAAATGTTACTATTCCTCTGAAAACAATTGAATGGATTATAACCCATATCAAAACCTGTCGAAAAGAAAATGGCGTAGGTTACACATTACCAAGGCTCCGCGGTAAGTTATAAGATATATTATTAGCTCCACGTATGGACGCCAATTTACAGAAGATGGTTTGTTACATTATTTGCACCACGTTTGGGGCGTCAATTTGTAGTAGATAGTATTGCTACGTTATTTGCACCACGTTTTGGGCGTCAATTTGTAGCAGATAGTACTGCTACGTTATTTACACCACGTTTGGTGCGTCAATTTGTAGCAGATAGTATTGCTACGTTATTTACACCACCTTTGGGGCGTCAATTTGTAGTAGATGGTATTGCTACGTTATTTACACCACGTTTGGGCCGTCAATTTGTAGCAGATGGTATTGCTACGTTATTTACACCACGTTTGGGGCGTCAATTTGTAGTAGATGGTATTGCTACGTTATTTACACCACGTCTGGGGCGCATATTTGTAGCAGATAGTATTGCTACGTTATTTACACCACGTTTGGGGTGTCAATTTGTAGCAGATTGTATTGCTACGTTATTTACACCACGTTTGGGGCGTCAATTTGTAGTAGAGAGTATTGCTACGTTATTTACGCCACGTTTGGTGGGTCAATTTGTAGCAGATAGTATTTCTACGTTATTTACACCACGCTTTGGGCGTCAACTTGAAGTAGTTTGTATTGAAGGAGTTGATTATATTTCAACTGTTGGGAAACCGAACTTGAAATTGGTTGCAACCGCACGTATAGTAAACAGTTTCCGGTAGCCTTAACCCCAAATGTACTTTCAGGTGGTTTTCGCCCCAAGTTTAAAAAAAATATTAACTTTGTAATTAGACTGTTTCTTTAAATATTTCATATTTATGTTTGCCTCGGCTGCGTCAGTATTTTGTTAGAGACATGGATGTCTTGGCAGGGTTGTGGTGCAACAAGAATGTAGGCTTACAAAGATTATAATTTTTACTTCACTCCTTTTTATTAATCCTTGACACAATTTAAATAACACTTCACTGATATAGAGAGCTGTGAGATTCTTTTATTAAATACTTGCACTTTTTAACGCGTAAACTATTTTTGTCTTACACGAATGCGTATTATACTTCTCGAGGATGTGTCTCCCGTCCGGTTAGGAACACTGTTTACAGGAAACTGAATTAATTTCAACTGCCTAAACTTGTAAATTTGTGTATTTCAAGTCTCCGATTGGCTATTCCTAATCCAATAGAATACCTTCTTTTAATTAAGGCTTTTTCTGGTTGTTGAATAGCTATTTTATAAATTGTCACTAAAATTACATCATGGCTTCCAGGAATCACTAGTAGTGTTGTTTAACTCTCAAACTCATTATTGCCTCAAGGTTACCTCATTGTTAGCAACTTTTAACCTATTATTCTCACAGCTCCTACATCATTAAATTACGTAATACATTCAGATAACATTATTGAACATGGATACAATAATATAAACATATACAATGACTGTACTATACACTTTGTATATATTGTTAAATACACATATTACTTTAAGGCGGGCTGTTGTTGAATTTACATATTATATAATTACACTGAAATTATTTAAGTGTTAAAAATACTGCCACAAAGTGTGACTCTCGCTTTTGGGATGTCCTTGGTTCGATTCCGGTTCGGACACTCTGTTTTCGCTGTTTTTCCTGGTGGTAGACGAATACTGGTGTGGAGTATATAATGCCCTGAATTTTCCTGTTATTTCATTTCCTTGTCATGTTCCAGCGTCGAAAGATCAGGCAAGTGGACAGCGAGCGAGGCGTGTAGTGGCGAAGTTTGCTTCGTGCAACTGTCTGCCCTGGCGTTCGGTGTGGGACTGGCCTTCAGAGACCCCGTCCTGTGGCGAAAGTTAGGCCTTTGGGAGTCAGTATGTGATGCCTCGAGATTAGGCACCCCGTCATGTGTCCGAGGCTACTACCCCAGATTTGGTCACCCTTTTTTGTCCTTCGCTTCGCCCCTAACTCCTGGAGGTTTCCAGAAGTATAATAGGTGCACTAAGTCCAAAAGTTGACCTCTACTTCCTGATAACTAGAACCACGTTTTATTACTGCTGTATCACACTAGTCGTGTGTAAACTCTTAAGTTGGAAAGTTAGTTCAGATTTTAAGAACTCAAAGCCAAGCAAATAACTTGAAACACTTCTCGCCGATGCTCTTACCGCTTGAACTATCGTAGCGAGATATCCTGAGTTGTATTAAATGCTTTCATTTGATTCAGTGCATTTTTGAAGTCTTGATTCAGTTTTCCAACTAATTACCAAACTATTAGTAAGGAAATAGTGCTGCATAATAGTCGCGTATAGTGAAATATGTCGGGGGTTTAGGGTATTTACTCGATAAGTTCTTCGCTATTCATATTTGCTTGGCACAATTTTGAGCATTCACTCTAAGGCCCTGAAATAGTACAAAGAGATTTCCGTGGTTATTTCTTTCTTTCTTTCTTTCTTTCTTTCTTTCTTTCTTTGACTCTTTCTTTCACACTCTCTTTATCTCTTTGTCTCCTTACTTTCTTCTTTCCTTCTTTTCTTCCTTCTCTCTCTTTCCTTCCCTTCGTTTCTTTCTATGCTTCTTTCTTTTCTAAGAAATTCCTTCGCGACAGACATGGCATACACCACAGGCAACATCCATTACCCTGAAGGATTTGCAAGGAATGACAACTGTCCCAAATTGTTGGAAACTATATGGTGAAGTAGTAGTTAAGGAAGGCAAAATTCAACGAAAATGGAATATTTGAAAATCAGATTGTTTTAAAAATCTGATGCGGTGCTGTCATATACCTTTCCCTATCCACTACAAATTAGTAGGCATACCTAATATATCAGATCACTTGTTATTTTACCTTCTACATTAAGTTATTCACCTTATCCTTTGTCCAGGAATGTTTTTAAATGAGTGAATTAGTTTTTAAGTAGTTATTATACAAACTCGGGAGGATTAATAAGTTACTACTAGCAGCACCATAAATAAATTCAGAAATCAAAGTAACAGCTGTTGCGAAGATAGAAAAGCAGTAAGAATCGGAGAATATCAAGTAACACCTGTCAGATAACGCCCTAAAATTTGAAACGTATAACCTAAGACAAAATAAATGAGCAACAGCCAGACGAGTTCGTTCGGAAACCATCGGAAGCATTCGTTGACGCTGCGTTCACAATACGCGATTTAATACCAGCCTGCGTTCATTTCAAAACTATGCGATAAATAGGAAGATGCCTTTAAGTTTAATCGCATGCACGATGGCCGAGGGGTGAAACGCACGTGTCTCGTAATTGGAACAGCCTAGGTTGGAATCTTTGTCGTAAATGTTTTTTTTGTTATTATTTAAATTTTAATTTGTTAAATTAATGGCAATGCCTTATGCTTTCCATGTATAAGATGTCTATTAATTTTAAGACATTCATGCATAAAAACACAAACAAATTAACCTTTTATCTTTAAAAAAAGTCCTATATTAGTAAGAATTTTAAAGTGCATCGCATGGAAACAGACTGAGGGAAACCACGAAAAAAAAATATTGGTCGACCCTCGGGATTTGAACCTGGAATCTCTGGAATATGGGTCTGTACCATCCCATCAACACAATTTTTAATTTTCATTTATGGAATAAAAATTTGAAGGCCAGTGTCCAATTCTTAAACATTTGACTATCTCTGTTCTCTTTAAATCTATAACGAAATGTGTAGTGTATCTGTTTCTGCAAAGTTTTATTTGGATTAAATATGTAGTAGATAGAAAAATAAGCTTTAGTAAGAATAATTATTTGTATACCCACTAATAAAGATAGCGGGTAGAGAAGGTAATGTGAATGTATCACATCAGATTTTTCATTTAGGAATATAACCTTTACTTATTTAGTTTGAAAAAGGAGAATGTTTCACTTTTTATGTGCGAGCATAAAATCAAATAAGCCTTAAGAATTGGAAACATTATAGTATGCGTAATAAACATTGCGTTTTTCTGGAAAACAAATTATGTTCGGGATACGAACCTCGGTCGAACTCATCACTACATACCTGTTTATAACCGCTGGGATTTTAGCGCATATTTAGTGGTTGGGACTCAATATGAAAATACAATATAATGATGCTATAGGCACGCGTCCCGAGTCACCATTCTGAACCGGCCGCGGAAACGATTTGGGGAGTCTGCTCATTTTTTTTCTGTCTTAGGGTGTACATAAAATATTAGAAACACTGCTTATGCTAAGAAAAAGATATTGGGTACAAATGGTATATTTTAAGGAGATGCACCTTTTTCCTGAAGCAAAGTTTTGTACCAACAAATTATATAAATTTACACGAAATTCAATCAGAATGAAAGAGACCTAATAGGCTCTTCACAGAAAATTTATGTCTTATGTCAACAGGTGAAATCTCTATTGTAATAAAAATCATTAGAGGCGACTCTGAAAATATAAAAGGGGTATATTGCGGTGAGGATGCAAATCTTCGTGTCCGATTCTGGGAAGATTTTTGAACTTTAATACTTAATTTGGTATTTATCAGCATTTTTTATTTGAAATTATACTATCCAGCGCGCGCGCGCGCGCACACACACACACACACTGCATTTTTGGGGTCCAATGTTTGAATGGTCCTCGAAACTGCATTTCTGGTGAAATCTGGATATCATAATAAAGGGTTTTTCAACAAGGTGTCCTATATTTTAAATTAAATAAAACAGGTTCTATAAATGATAGAGGTTTATTTCTTTCTTTATTTTGGAACATAACTGATGTTCTCCTCCACACGTAATGACATTAATTAAGTGACCGCCGCAACTTCGTAGGGTTGCGCATATACGGTTGACCCAATTTTCAATGACAGAAGAACGTAAATTTAGGTCCAGCTTCACGAATAACACGCGTGATGTTATTCACATGTTACTTTTCTGGCTTGTTGACATAAACTCGAGAATTAACATAACCCCACAAGAAGTAATCCAACGGCGTTAAATCACATGACCTTGGGGGCCAGTCAACATCACCAAACGGGAAATGATGAAACCTCTAAACTTCTCCTTCAAAAGACATATTGTTTCGAGAGCAGTATGGCACGTGGCCCCATCTTGCTGGAGCCAGATGTTTATGAGGTTCATACTATTCAATTGAGGCCAAAAATAGTCCGTTATAAGAGCCCGGTATCTTTCTCCATTGACAGCTAGAGCTTCTCCATCTTCATCTTGGAAAAATATGGACCAATGATTCCACCATACCAAAATCCACACCACACGGTAACCTTTTGGGGATGAAGTGATCGTTCTTGAATCTGCATTGGATTGTGATTGCTCCAATGGCGGCAATTTTTTCTGTTAACACAACCATCTATCCAAAAGCGGGCTTCGTCGTTGAAGATGATTTATGGACAAAAATCCGGGTCAGCTTCCAATTGCTCCATAGCCCAGTCAGCGAATACACGGCGCAACCTATGGTTGTTGGGCTTTAGTTCTTGAGTTAACACCATTTTGTAAGCGTGAAACTTCATGTCCAGATGCAGAATTCACTAAGTTGTGGCAGGCAAAAGCCCCAATTCTTGCGCTCGACGAGCAATTGATTTGTTTCCGTTCTCGCGTACACTCTCAGGTACGGCGCCTATGTATTCTTTGGAGCGCTTACGTCGATTACGTACAAGCGTTCTTTGATCGCTGACAGAACCACTTCTTTCAATTTTATCGATCAAACGCCGAATCGTTCTCTCGCAGGGACAATTATGCACACCGTAAACTTCACGCAATTCACGGAAGGTTTGGCGAACAGATGACCCATTTTGATAATAAATTTTCTAAATTTCTACTCGTTGCTGAATGCTGTAACGTTCCATGGCTATTTGTCAATAACAACTGTAACCACATGAAAAAAATGACTACTGTAACTTAATAACGACATCTATCACATGTTAAATATAGGACACAGCTTTGTGATAGAAAAAGAAATACTAGTTTCGTTGAATTTTTAGAAATTCAATCCTCAATATTCAGTCAGGCGATCAGTCGTTATTTGCTTTTGTCGTCCAGAGAACATGGAATTTCAAAGTCATCACATAACGACGCCCTTAAACAATCTATGGCTTTATCTACTGTATCCTACAGCAAAAACTGTGAATTTGAATTGAAAATTTATCTGGTAGATAGAATAATAAGCTTGTGAAGAGTCAACAGAACGTCATGTGAATCTTAACACATCCAATGTTTGCTATTTTATGAAACAAGTGCATTCACACAGCTGAATAATACCAAAGCTACAATTGGTGTATGAGAAGCACACATTGGAGAGAGGGGGAAGGAATTTCTGTAGAGCGGTCAGTGGTACTTCTGATGCACGAAGTAAAATTAGATTACTGAGGAGAGCCGAGTATGTGCGCCACAAAGAAGTCGATGTCCACACAATTGTTTCTAGGAAGTGGCCTGCCTTAATCAAGTGGAGCATTCTGGGGATTTAGATTTCCCTTAGCTTATCCAGAATAAGCAATATAGTATCCAAGGGGGATTTTCAGCGGAAAACGTTCTTGTCTATAATTAAATGCGTTTTATTGATTCAGCTTTCTCAAATGTTTAAACGAAAATGTGTGGTTTTTCTAAAACGATAGTTTTATTTTGCAAGGACACTCTGACAAATTCGTCTTTAATATACGCCCAGCAAATTTGTGCGTTAGGGACACACACAATAAGACAACTGTCTAGGGCCAAGGGTTGCGTAAAGGCCTTTTTCTCTCGAGTTATCAAATATGCAACATGCACTACACCACTCAGCAGCACATGGAAAACAAATGAATAGACAGCTAGAAAAGGAGTGAAGTCTGCGAGTCACGCCGTCTCATTTTCGTCATCACTGGTCTAGGCATTTTATCCTAAAAGTCTTCTTCACTTCAAGGATTAAGTATTACACTTGTTCCGTCTTTGCATTCTTTTTACTTTCTCTACTACGTATAGTAAGTAGGGGAAGTATTGTATTCCACCGAAAAATTCGATACCGAGATTTCACCGGAAATATATGTTTTGAGACCCCCTGAATCCAAAAAGAAGCATTTTTGGAAGCATGTCCGTGCGTGTGTCTGTGTGTCCGTGAACAGCATAACTCAGAAACGAACAGTCGGATAAACACCAAACTTGGTATTTACGTTCACTATCTTCCAGAGATGCGACACGAAGGTTTTCAAGAAAATCCCCCCCACCCCAGATTACCATTTACATGGAACATTTTTCGAAAATTTTAATTTTCTCAAAAATGGCTCTAACGACTTTGTTTAAAATATCATAGGTTTAAGATATTTTCGTGACAAACGAAATGTATATCTCCATTTTTCTGGAAATGTCTCCAAAAGTATTCTTCATTGTGAACGACTTTTGTATAACTGGTAAACCATAAGAGAGAGACAAAATTTTACTACACAAAAAATGTAGATCGCGTTAAAATACACAATTTGTCATATACGTTTTTTTTTTGTTGATTG
Source organism: Deroplatys truncata (assembly GCA_030765065.1). NCBI lineage: Eukaryota > Metazoa > Arthropoda > Insecta > Mantodea > Mantidae > Deroplatys > Deroplatys truncata. The sequence continues at coordinate 151,965,378 of CM060977.1, read as the reverse complement.
AACCATTTTCGAGATATTGCTTATTATTCCCTTAAATTTTAGTTATTAATTTTTTTATGTCCTGGACATACAAAGAGAATGGAATGCGCCACATAGCAACCGGCTCTTAAAAGATTTGACTATCACTTAAATACTACCAATTCCCCTTGCATCTACAAGAAAATTAGCAATAAGATTAACATCTCGATTAACAAGAAGCATATGGAGAATAAGCGTTTGTAAAAATAGTTTGTACAAGAGCAGAGAAAGTCATGTGAGTGTAACACAGATTTTTTTTATTCCTATCTCTTTCTTGGGCGTCCGATGTCTCTTTCCTGACGGTTTATATTTATTAATTAATACTGGTATTCTTTCTTCACTCATGCGGTTCATGTGCTCTTTCTAACAATGCTTATTTTCTTCAATTTTATAATATAATTTATAAATATTAAGTTCTTCTCTAATTGTTTCATTTGTTATTAAGTCTAATCTACTGCATCCTTTTCCTCTCCGTAAAAAATCTCATTTCCGCCGATTGAATTTTACTTTTGTCTTTTTGTTTTATTATCCAAGATTCGCTGACATACATGATCACCGGGACTGCCATGGTCTTATAGAAATTCATCTTTGTATCTTTCCTTGTTTCATTTTGTGGATTTCTTGTTATTGTTCCACATATTTGTTGAAATATATTTGTTATTATATCAGGGGAGTCAGCTGCGCCTATTTATTTTTGAATTTATGCAACGTGCTAAGCGACATATGTGATTTACGCCTTTCTTGAATGCCTTCTAATGGCTGATTTGCATAACACTTTATAGAGAAGGGATACATAAAGCGGTGCATAAATGTTTTACGGGACAGAATGCAATCGCTGTGTATGTTGATGCAAAAAACATCCCACCCTGACACTGAGAGCAATTTTAGCCAATTTTACAAACTTTTGTTCTTTAGCATACATCCATGCACCCCTTTGAAAACGCTCCTGGAGGAACAATCTATCACATGCATCGATTGACAAAACCATTTGAAAACAAAATGGCTGATCTACGCAGTGCGACCAATTGGATTTAAGCCGTTAGTCAATGTACAGCCTTGTCAAAAAATGCTAAGTATTTGGTAGATAATTTCTCCTATTTCACAAACTATCAGACCATGCAGTAATATTAATGCCTAATGCAGTTTATTTGTTTGGATTAAAACTACCAAACCGAGCTCAAAACACTGTATGACGCTGCAAAAAGCGTGTAAAGATTCGAGGTGGGGTTTAGTTCTGCGATTACTAATTCGTATAGGAACCTCTGCTCGCAAGGTAGCATTGACCGAATGGTATTATCATGGTTGCTTTAACACTGTACCACCTTAATTCGGGTTCAAATCCTTCGCGTGAGTTTCAAACTTTATTACCATTTGTTTATCTCTTTGGACCTATACTTTGATATTAGGTTATAAATAACATTTTGATAACATTATACGTGTGTAAAAAATAGAATAATCGTAATGTTTTCCACCGCAAAGCCGAAATCATATACGGACACAGTCATACGTGAAGAATGCGGGCAGATTACACCGCGCATGTTACAGCATGCAAGAAGGTCTCTGCGACATTGAATGGGGTCGTCATTTTGAACATTTACTTCCTTGATGAAATCCATGCTCTATAACAATTTATTATTCTGTTTACCCGTGAACTTAGCACATTTACAACTCCTTTGTAATAGAAGAAGTGAAACATAAGGTTTAAGCATGAAACAAAAACTGTTATATTTAATATCGTCGATATGCGCCCAAGAGAATGAAAGCTAACTACGTAACACGGTTTACAACACCAGATATGGTGCAGATTATTAGGAAACATGATACACAATTATGTGATTGTAATTCTTATGTCTTTGTTTCACAGGAGAGCCAGTAAGAAAAATAAATAAATTAGTACACTAAAATAAAGAAAATAAACACAAGGAGAGAGAAAAAAAGAAACAAAACAATTTCATATTTGTATCAGATTGGAACCTCCGAAGCTAACCTTTGCTTCACCACATTCCGCCAGCTAAACCACTCGGCCAGAACACACGTAGTCTACCCCGCTCTTCGGGAAAACGTTCCTCTAGCTCCTTGCAAGCATTATATCCAGGAAACACCGTCTTTTTTAAGGCTTTCGCAGCTCTTTGGTTCTCATTCAGGCCTTTAATCATAGATGGGGATTGCATATAGTACCAAATAGGTCAGAGCTAAAATAACAGTTTGTTTGCTAAAAGGGTCAACATTTTCACATTTGAATATAAACTGCTGGTTGCATAGATACGAATACCTAGGGGCAGCTGACTCGCCTGGTGTATATATCCCTATCCACATCGAAACTTATGTCACAACCCAAGTAATTAAAATTCATGACTTGTTCCAGGATATTATTTCCAATACATATTTTTGTTCTGACTGGGTATTTTCCTTGGTGAGCCATTACTTTGGTCTTTTTTTTAGCAAATCTTTAAATTATATTTATTTCCCAGTTGGTACATTTTATAAATAGTGTGCTGTGGATTATCTTCACTACTTTGCAATATTACTACATCATCTGCATACAACATTATATTTAAATATGAATTCTGATTTACTTGTATTCCTGGATGCACTTCCTTCTTTCATATTTTTATAAGATGATCATATATACTGAACAAAGTGGGTGAAAGACAACATCATTGTCTTACTCCTTGATTTGTTGTAATTGGTTTGATTTTGTAGTGCCTAAGTTTATAATAACTTTGGTGTTTGTATATATATATATATATATATATACTTTTAATTACCTCTAGAATATGGGAAAAGAAATATTAGTTTCAAATAGTCTAACAAGGGAAACCTTCCTATAAGAACACTTGAAAACCCATTAAACCTGGCTCCCCATACTAACAAGAAAAGTGCCCCACCTGGAACCGTGCAAGTAGCACCGTGGTAAGGTTTGCAACTCGTTCGGAAGATTCCAGCTTCGATCCCCGGCGCCCGCTTAATCTGACATATGGGTTTTTCATGGTTCCTCGGTTCGTCAGGCGATTGCTGGAGTAGTTCATCTTCCACCATTACTTTCCTGCCCCTCATTTCCTGTACCCATCATATTCCTTGTTATTCCGCTAACTTTTCACCTGATGCGAGATACCTTGATATTGAATTCACATATTTCACTCTGACACGCATCTTGACTCTGTCTATAGATTATATCCGACGTTCATACCATCATATTAAAACAGTGGATCTTTTTGTAACTTTTGTGTGCGGTAGTTAGAACATCTTTATCACTGACCTTATACATGATAATGTGGATTTAAAACAGAGGTCTGGACACAGCATCCTGCAACAGTACATCACGTCATGACCGTACCCCATCTTCACCTCGTACACAATGCGTTATATGGGACATTGTTTCGAGGTCACTTCAGAAAGTCACTATTTTTACTTTCTCTTCTACGTATAGTAAGCAGGGGAAGTATTGTATTCTACCCAAAAATTCGATACCGAGATTTCACCGGAAATACACGTTTTGAGACCCCTGAATCCAAAAAAAAGCATTTTTGGAAACATGTCCGTGTGTGTCTGTGAACAGCATAACTAGAAACGAATTGTCGCATAAACACCAAACTTGGTATTTAGGTTCAGTATCTTCCAAGGATGCGACACGAAGGTTTTCAAGAAAATACCTCCACCCCAGACTACCCTTTACAAAGAACATTTTTCAAAAATTTTAATTTTCTCATAAATGGCACTGAAGATTTTGATTAAAATATCATATTTAAGATACTTTCATGACAAATAAAATGTATACCTGGAATTTTCTGGGAATGTCCCCAAAAGTATTCATTGTGAACGACTTTTGCATAACTGGTAAACCATAAGAGATAGACAAAATTTTACTACACAACAAATGTAGATCGCGTTAAAATACACAATTTATGTCATATAGATTTTTGTTGAGTGAACCATTTTCGAGATATTGCTTGTTATTCCCTTAAATTTTCCAATACTTATCTCGATATCTCGATTACCATGAAGCATATGGAGATAAAGCGTTTGTAAAAATTGTTTGTACAAGTGTAAAGAAAGTCGTGTGAGTGTAACAGATCAGATTTTTCAGTACTGTATACACTCTTTTGCGACGCAGATATCTTTCAAGGTTGATGAACCGAATTCGTGATACACAACAGAATGGAATTTGATAATAAAACCTCTTATCATGTATCTATTGCGCTGCTTCCGTGGCAAATATTTTCTTTCTAAACAGTTCATTATAATTTTATACTGTCTAAAACAATACTGTCTAGAAGTTGAACGAACCTTATTGTCACAAGTAAATCCTTGTTATTTTCTAATCAGTATCAGTCTGTCCACTACAAGGATATAAAGTGTCAAACGCATGGCTCGTCAAAAACCAAAAGAGCCGTACAGAAGTATTCGTGATCAACCGAATGGTTCTTACAGTAGGAACAAAGATGAATGCTGAAAGAGGTTAAGGGCAAGGATGTCCGCGTCCTCACACTTTTTGTTGCAACTATATCTAAAATTAGAAGTCCCTAAGCTTAACCCTGGAGAGCTGCCATTAGTCGAATCGCACCATGACAAACATCTTTGATTACTAACCTTACAATGGGTGCCTTGAAGCTACCAGTTACCGTGTCAGTAAGGGAGAGATGTGGAGATTTAGTGCGAGAGAGAGAGAGATCGAGGTAATTAAATGTCGAGGGACATTGAGAAACGGCGAGGGAGAGATTGAGAGAGGGGTAGAAAGGAAAAAATCTTCCGAATTTAAAGCAATAACGTAGTTCTTACTTCTTTATAGTAAGAGACGAAATGCACTAATATAAAATTCATGAACATTAAAAAAAAAAAGCGATGTGTTAAACTTACATGGATTTCTCTACTCTTGTACAAACTATTTTTACAAACGCTTATTCTCCATATGCTTCAAGTTAATCGAGATATCGAGATGTTAATCTTATTGCTAATTTTCTTGTGGATGCAAGGGAAATTGCTAGGCTTTAAGCGATAGTCAAGTATTTTAAGAAGTGGTTGCTATGTGCAGTAATCCATTCTCTTTGCATTACCAGGACAAAAAAATGAATAATGAATTCCCATTTGAGAAAAAGTATAAGGATTGGCAAATTTAAGGGAATAACAAGCAATATCTCGAAAATGGTTCACTCAACAAAAATAAAGTGTGTATGACATAAATTCTGTATTTGAACGCGATCTATATTTTTTGTGTATTAAACTTTTGTCTATCTCTTATGATTTATCAGTTATGCAAAAGTCGTTCACAATAAAGAATACTTTTGGAGACATTCCCAGGAAATTCCAGATATACATTTTATTTGTCATGAAAGTATCTTAAATATATGATATTTTAATCAAAATCGTTAAGAGCCATTTTTGAGAAAATTAAAATTTTCGAAAAATCTTCCATGTAAAGGATTATCTGGGGTGGGGGGATTTTCTTGAAAACCTTCGTGTAACATTTCTGGAAGATACTGAACCTAAATACCAAGTTTGGTGTTTATCCGTTTTCGTTTCTGAGTTATGCTGTTCACGGACACACAGACACACGCACGGACATGCTTCCAAAAATGCTGTTTCCTGTGAAATCTCAGTATCAAATTTTTGGGTGGAATACAATACTTCCCCTACCTACTATACGTAGTAGAGAAAGTAAAACAGAACGCAACGAGTACATCATTTCTTACACTTCGCTTGAAACAAGTATTTTCAAAATGCAGGAGCACTTCTGTTTACAGTCCCTCGGTAATATTTTCGCTGGTCATTCGAAATGATCATTGTTAACACAAAGCAAGACCAATGCACAAGGTAAGTCCTAGTTGCGCGCCACGCTTCTCCACGGTTATCGCATCCGTGTTGAGAAACACCGCACCTTAAAATCCTGTCGAGGCGTCGTTACCACCCATAGCTTCGATGGTATGTCGGATGATGAACTGGTCGAATATCTTTTCCGACCAAAAGGTTCATCGAGTGCAGGCTAAACGCGACGGGGTGTTGGTACCCACTCGTTCCCTGTTTCTCTCGTTCGATGGCGTCAATCTGCCCACGAGTATTTCAGCAGGGTACGGATGAATTGCGGTGAGGCCCTATATTCCCAGACCTCTGCGTTTTTTTTAAATGCCACCGTTTTGGGCACACGAAAGTCTCTTGTAAGAGTGCCGTTTCCATCTGTGCTTCTTGTAGTCAGCCCTCACACGATGGTACTTGTTCATCAGCCTCCGTTTGCGTTAATTACAAAGCCTCTCATTTGCGTCATTTGCCGACTGTCCGCGGTACTTGAACGAGAAGGCGATCCAGGAGATCCGGTTAAAGGAGGAACTCCGCTTTGCTGAAGCCCGGAGACGTTACCATGCCTGCTAACCTTCGCTCCTGCGACCGGGAACATTCAGATCTGTTGTTGCCTCGCCAGTACCCCGGAAGGATGCCGAAACTCAGACCTGGACCATGACTGCATTGACCACAACTACCATCCGGCCGTCCATTTCTGGCACAGTTATCAAGCCATCTAAAGCTGATCCTAATGTACTGAAGTCGCAAGGCACTGATAAGAAATCAAAGCAGACACTTCGTAGGGAAGATTTTCTTAAAGATCCTCCACGTGCGCGCGGTAAGAAAATTTCACCTTCACCTTCTCCTTATCGAAGGTCGCAGTCCCATGATGCTCCTGGGGAAAAGCCGCACTCAGCGACACCCTTCTCCCATTGCCATCCGGAACCGGTTTTCGGCGCTCTAATCGGTTTCCGGCACTGAGCACGTGGACCCACCCTTGGAGGAGGCTATGGAGTCTAACCGACTCCATACCAAAAGGCCGAGCCCCAAGGTTAAGCAGAAGGTTATTTTGAGCCGCCCTTCAAAGTAGACGTTTATCCCTCTTATTAATGGCTATTCTGATCTGGAATTTTCATGGTGTACGATCGCATAGGGCGGACCTGAAACTTTTATTGCGTTCCCATTCACCTATGGTCGTGTGTTTGTAGGAGACAGAGCTTCGCCCTCACGATCCTTTTGATCTCCGAGGTATACTCCGGTTCGCTACGATCTTGCACCGGATGAGGGTTCTCCTGCTCATGGAGGTGTGATGCTATTAATGCGTAACGACGATCATTTTCAGACTCTCACACTTAGGTCCGACTTGCAAGCCATTAGGATTCAGTTACCCGGTTGTTTCTTTTCTCTTTCCTCCGTTTATTCACCTCCATCGTCTCCCCTCTCTAACGCGGACATTCGAAATCTCCTGTCCACTCTCCCAACACCATTTCTTACGTTGGGAGATTTTAATGCCCATCACCTGCTGTGGGGTTCGCCTAGGGCTTGTGCAAGGGGAACGCTTCTTTCAGACATTTTTGCTCAGTTCGACCTCTCCATCCTCAATAAAGGTGATCCTATGTTTCTTTCGGATTCTTCTGCTACATTCTCTCACTTGGACCTTGCCGTTTGCTCCCTCCAGCTTTCTTGTCTGCAGTGGAACGTCGTCGCTGACACCTACTCCAGCGATCATTACCCCTGCATTGTTTCTCTTCTGTCTCACCACGTCCAGCATTCCAGAGCACCTACCGGGATATTCAAAACTGCCGACTGGAGACTGTATTCCAGCCTCGTGTGCTTTGAGGACCAGCCCTTCACTGACGTTAACCAAATGGTGCAGCACCTCACCTCTACGATGCTATCCGCCGTCGAACGCAAATTCCCAGTTCGTCCTCCTACCCTCGGCGTATTGCTGTTCCGTGGTGGACCGAGGACTGCCGGGGCGCCGTTCGTGCCCGTAGAACTGCGCTTAGGGTGTTTTCGGTGACACCATACACTTGATAATTTGGTTACTTTTAAACAATCGCGCGCCAGGGCTCATCGCATTATTCAGGATAGCAAGAAGGCGTCCTGGACATGTTGTTGAGTCTTTTAATCGCTACACGCCTTCCTCTGTTGTTTGGGATAAACTTCGTCGCTTCTCCGGTAAAGTCTCGCATTGTACTGTGTCTGGCCTTCACGTTCCCAATACCACCATTGTGGATCCGACTGCCATTGCTAACACTCTGAGTGCTGCCTTTGAGGTGGTTTCCAGTTCTGACCATTACTCCGCCGGCTTACGCACTCTCAAAGACCAGCTGGATTCCGTGACCTGATTAGGAGACCGAAAATTGTAGGAGTGTTATAATGACCTTTTTTCAATGAGGGAGCTGGAGCACGCTCTCCATTTCTCTAGGCACTCCGCTCCGGGGCCGGCCGGCATTCATGTCTTGATATTACAGAACCTTTCAGCAGACAGTGAACTCTTTCTCTTACAGCTCCGTAATCGTATTTAGCAAGACGACGTTTTTCCTTCAGTTTGTCGCGAAGCCACCATCGTCCCTATTCTTAAGCCTGGGAAGGATCGCCAATTACCTTCCAGCTACCGCCCTATCTCCCTCACCAGTTGCTTTTGCAAGGTGATGGAGCGCATGATCAACGGGCGGTTGACATGGTGGCATTGAGTCTCAGAACCTTCTGACGAAAGCTCAGTGCGGATTTCGTCGCTATCGTTCTACCATCGACCATTTGGTATATCTGTTGACGCATATTCTGAACGGATTTCTGAGGAAGTGTCAAACACTGGCTGTGTTTTTGGTCTGGAGAAAGCTTATAACACTTGTTGGAGAGGCGGCATTTTACGTTCACTCCACGCATGGTATATACGCGTTCGTCTTCCCATATTTTTTCGGGAGTTTATGAGAATCGCGTCTTTCGTATACGTGTGGGCTCGGTTTTATCTGGTCGTTTTATTCAAGAGAACGGTGCACCGCAGGGATCTGTACACAGTGTCACACCTTTGGCGTTTGCTATGAACCCAATTTTGAGTGTATTCCCGCTGGCATTTCATCGTTCCTTTTCGTTGACGATTTTTGCAATTTATTGCAGTTCACGGCGGAGTTGTCTGCTCGAACGCCGTCTCCAGAGCTGTATCGAACGTCTCTACGTTTGAAGTAACGTCAACGGCTTTAATTTCTCCGCCGAGAAATCCACCTGTGTTAATTTCTGGCGCCGGAAGACTCTCCCTTCGCCCTTTCTACATTTTGGGCCGGTTTGTCTTCCGTTTCCAGACGAGGCAAAACTTTGGGGTTGATCTTTGACTGAAAGCTGATCTGGACTTGGCACATTTCGTTTTTAAAAGCAAAGTGTGACCGTTCTCTTAATCTTTTACGTGTTTTAAGTGGCACATCCTGTGGAGCTTATCGGACCGCCCTTCTGCGTCTTTATCGCGCATTGGTCCGATCCAAGCTTGACTACGGGTGCATTGTCTTTTCATCGGCCCGTCCATCTGTGTTATGTCGTGCGGCGATCACCTCCTCATCCGTTGCTGTTAGGCTTACCTTGATGCTTCTCCCGTTGGTTTCAGAAGTTCGCCGTGTGTTGGTTCTCTTCACTTTTATCCTCGGCTAGCTGCAGTAGTTTTCTTTAAACTATATAGCAGCATGGACTTATCCTCGGTAAAGGAAAACGTAGATCTCGGGTGGTGATATAGGAAGACATAGACTTGCTTTGTTTATGAAAAGATGACACTGCCGTTTCTTTTTATTTAATTAACACTCGTAGTATACAAAACTGGTATTGCCGCTGTAAAATACTGTCCACCGCTGTTAAACTACGGCGCGGATATGACACGAAGTTTAAATATGCTTATTATCTCTCTACGAGTAGCGGATCTTCGGTGTGTTTCTAAAACTGTCTTGATTCCCTTTTTGGCGCGATATCTCACACATCCTGCAGCATCTCTCCCTGACCACACATTACGAAAACTGTCCCCATTTGCTCCAAACAGATCCCTTTATAGTCGCAGGCTTCTGGGGCTGCTTCCTTTCCTATTGGTCCATTTTTAGCGCCATTCGACGCGTCTAACTATTTCGAATAAACTTCCAGAGATCTCATTGGTCCAAGTTTAATATAAATCGCGGCTTTCCCTACATTTACCATTATGCTATCTGTCTCGCTCACTTGGTCACGGCGAATTATCAAATAAAGGGACAAAGGCGCTACACCCTCGCTGTAGGAATAATGGCACTGCGACCGAGGAGAGGTCATAAAGCTAGGTTTTCTGCCTTCGAAAGCACTATTCCTGTAGCAAAAACATTTCATCGTGGACAGTATTTTAACATTGCGCTTAAATTATTTACATTAAACCATTTATAACTCTATTAATATTAGTAACCTAGATAGATACATAACGTTAAATCAATCTTCTTAAAATATACAAGCAGTATGAGAAAAAGATATTTACATAGTACGATTTAATATCAATAAAAGTTAATTAATAAATTATCTGTAATTACAGTTCTTGGGCTCGGCCTAGAGTTGCCGTTTCAAATTGCCCTGTTCTGGAAAAGAATAAATTTTTCAGCACTTGATACAATTTTCTTTTACAGAATAATTCCTCTGATTATGGCCTTTGTTGGTTTGTTTTGGGTTTACATAGACCCTTCGCTATACCTGTTCCTTCACAAGGGTTCTGCCAAACCAGTGGTGTTTACACTTGGGTCATTCACTCTTACACTTTGCTATGGTTGATGCCTCTCTCATTTTAAAAACGGGTTTTCCGAGAGGCATTCTTATGCACAATACACTTCCCGCACACGAATAACTTGTGGAGAGAAATACGCTAATACCCAAATTAAGTTCTAAAAATTAAATCTATTTACATACATATTGGTACATAATAATTATTATGCATTTATTTATTTCCTTATGTCCTTATTTATCGGGCGTATTACCTTTACTATTTGTTCATAGGGTTGCTACCTCATTTCGTGTAAAACTAACCTGATTATTTTCATTACATTCTTCACCCTTCTCATTCTCTAAACATTTGTACGGTTTGAGCAACTGTTTATGATATCTCCCTACGATCTTGGAATTCTTTATTTCTTGTAACTCAAATGTATCCGAGCCAAAAATGTTAATCACCCGGTATGGACCTTTAAATAAATTTTCCATTCTATGATACCTTTTGTTCAGAATGCTAGACTTTTTCTTGTCCCGTACCAATACTAAGTCTCCCAATTCGATCAACCAGTGTTTTCGTTTCTTTTTCTTAAACTTTTCTTTTCTTTTCTGCGCCTTATTTTCCATTCTTTCAAAAGCTTTCTTAAACATCTCTTCTTCCGTTAGTGCTTTCGGACCTTTAGCTTCTAGTGTCTGTGGTAATTCCCCTTCAAGTGTTTCCATTAATTTCCCCTTCATCAGCTCGATGGGCTTATAACCGGTAGAAGGGCTCACACTTTCATTTAAAATACTTTCGAAGCGCTGATAGTGATTTGCCCAATCACTGAGTTTTTTATTGGCCAAAATTCTCAAATAAACCGAAATGTCCCGTATTATTCTTTCGCAGGGATTGCTTTGTGGGTGGTATTTTGAGCAATGATACAACGTGATTTAGTTTTCTTTTAAGGTGTCTACAAATTTTCTGCTGGTAAATATTGAAGCATTATCACATAAAATTGCCTTCATCTTTCCAAATTGTGGAACGTACGACTTCATTTTCTTCCTTAGGCATGTTTCACTTGTAATCTTCCTGACTGGGTAAATTTTCACGAATTTTGAAAATACATCTATTAACACTACTATATACCTAAATCCAAATCTACTACAAGGCATCTCACCATGACAGTCCAAGGTCACTAACATGCCTGGTTTTTCTCTTAGTATGGAGTTTGTCTCGTATTCATATTGTATATTCAGTGGCTTTGCTTTTTGACATTGTAAGCATGTCGAAATTATTCTCCTTACTTTATGGTGTAAATTTGGAATATACAGATTTTCTTGGATCATTAAAGCGGTGCTTTCTGAGCCAGAATGTGCTAGAGCTTGATGGAACGTGTTTACGAGTTCATTCTCCATGTTCTTAGGTATATACGTCTTCCATTTCTGTATTTCACTGCCATGTAGTTTATACAACACGCCCCCTTTTACCCCTATGTTTCCCTTGATATTTTCATCTACTTCTGGGGCCGTTTTTATTAATTTATTTAACTTCTCATCTCGTCGCTGCTGGTCCCCTATTCCTTTTAATTCTTTTATCAATCTTTTACTCAAGGGTATTTCAATACTCATTAAGGTTACTTCATTTTTAGGGCGTTCTATTCTCTCCGGTATTTCACTGTTATGTAACCTAGACAGCAAATCGCTAAAGACATTTGTTTTTCCTGGAACGTGTTTCACCTCAACATCATACGAAAGAATCTCATGGATGTACCTAGATAATTTAGTACTCGTAAGCCGACAACGTTTCATAAATGAAAGACTCACATGGTCTGTGTATATAGTAACCTTCTGTAGATATATATATATATATATATATATATATATATATATATATATATATGATCTAAATTTCTGTAGTGCGTAATACACAGCACAGATCTCTAATTCGGTGACCGAAGCATTTTTCTCTATTTGACTTAAACCTCTTGAAGCGGTACTTATCACGTGCAGTTGATTTTCCTCATCTGATTGGGCTAGGACACACCCATATCCGCGACCTGAAGCATCCACGTAAATTACATATGGTAGGTTGTCCTTGGGTCTCTCTAAGAGAATTGATTTCGCAAATAGTTCTTTTATCTTTTCAAAAGCTTTCTGGTGTACCTCGTCCCATCTCCATCGCACTTTCTTTTTAAGTAGTTCGCGCAAAGGTGCTATTTCTGCGGCGTACCTCAGGATAAATTTGCTTTGATAATTTAGCACTCCAAGAAACGACCTAACCTGCTTAACACTCTTGGGCGCTGGTATTCTTCTCACAGCCGCTACTCTTTCTTCGTTTGGCTTTATTCCTCTATCATTAATTACATAACCTAGAAATTCCACCTCACGGATGCAAAATTTGGATTTATTAATGTTCACCGTCATACCGTTTTCTCTCAGCACATAATCCACATCTTTAATATGCTCATCAAAGTTTTCATCAACTATTAGAAAATCGTCGATATATTGGATCAAAAATTCGTCGGCTGAGTCGCCAAATATTTTATCGATGACTCTTAATAGTCCACTACATGACGTAAGCATACCAAAAGGCATTCTCAAAAATTCGAACTGTTTCCCAAAAAATAAAAAAGAAGTATATTTTCTAACATCCTCGTGAAGCTCAATCTGCCAGTATGACGCAGTTAAATCAATAGTGGAGAAATACTTGCCTTTGGTTATTTTTGACAGCAATTTTTCTACACTTTCGCTCCGAAATCTGTCTGGTTGAGTATGTTTATTTATCTTTCGACCATCTATCGTCATCCTAAGTTCGCCATTGCGTTTCGTCACCCAACATAATGGACTGCTGTACGGAGAATTTGACTTTTGTATTATTCGGTCTCTCAACATCTTATCGATCACCTGTTTGGCTCTTTCCCTTAATGCAATCGGAATATCCCGATACTTATGTGTGAAAGGTGCAATATTTTGTACTGTAAAGTTGTGTTTGTATGCTTTGCACTTGCCTGGGACGTCCGAAAATACCGTTTTGTTTTCTTGTAACATTCGCCTTAATAGATGCCTTTGTGTGTCTGTGAGGTTCTCGGCAAGGGTCACTTTCCCCTCCACTGCTTCTACCTGGCTGCCGGTATCTTGGAATTCTTTATTTCGAGCGTAACCATCATCTTTCTCATTGTGCTCCATATACCCGTTGTAAAACCTGTCAGCGAACGCATGCATCTCATCGGCTTCTTCCCCTTGTACTATAGCAATTAATTTCTCACTCCTACCTGTTTGTACTAATTGTACGAAAAATCTTTCTTCGGCGATATCTTCTTCTCCTTGGGTTTTGTTATAAGTATCCTGCTTCATACCCTCTACAAAAGGGATTTCTAATGGTTTTCTGTTCTTCTCTATTTTCAAAACTTTATCAGCAAAATCAACCCTAGCTCTTAATTCAAACAAAACGTCACACCCAATCAAAATGTCACAAATCAAATTATTGATTACCAGAAAAATAAACTCAAAATTTTCTTCTCCTATTTTCATGTTCAACATTACTTGCATTTTTATTCGGGTAACCTCTTTGTTAACTGCTACCCGGCATACCGCGTTCCTTATAGGTAATGTCATTAGCTTAATTCCTTTATTTACCAGGTTCTGATATAACCTCAGGCTGCATACACTCACATTGGCTCCAGAGTCTATTAAAGCGTTATATTCTTCATCCAATAATACTACTTTTATGCTAGGGGAATCTGTCAGATCCTTTTCCGAGTGATTTTGAATAGTAGTTATCAGTTATCAGTCATTTTTGAACCCTGTTTCACATTTTCTGTTTATTTGAGAATTTTGCGCGCTTAGAATCCGCTCCGAGCTCTTGATTGGATCCCGTCTTAGTTTTCCGGGTTGTCGACACTATTTGGTGCTCCGCTATTCTCTTCCACATTTCCCTCTCTCTGCATTTGCCTATAGTTTCCTCTGCTTCCTCTAAAATGTCCCCGGGAAGGTCTCTCTCTTCTTTCGTTTCTTTCTGGGTAATTTTCGTCATACCTCTCTCCTACATCGCTTTCCCCTCGGTCAGAAAAATAATGTTCCCTGGATCTGTTTTCATCGTTCCTGCCTCTCCTATAGTTAAAACGGCCCCTGTATCTTGATCTGGTTTGTATAGTATTTATGCGATATTGGTTATCACCTTCCCTCCTGAAACGGTTATTTTGACAGTTTCTGTTCCCGGATTGAGGCACGTCGTTCCAGTATCTCTCTCTGGGGTTATAGTTCCCTCTCGCGTTTCCTCTCCAGTTCGCATTCCTTGCATTATCCGGTATTGGTCGAACTGTATAGTTTTGTCCGTAGTTCCTACTACTTGTCTCGAATGATGATACCAACTCAATCAATTCGGGAATGGAGTTTGGCTTCGCAATGAGTAGGTAATGGTGTATGCGTTCTGGATAATGGGGTACAATCATGTTGATGAAATCCCTCTCACTTATGAGTGGCTCGATTAGTCTACTACTCTGTGCTTTGGTTAGTAAATAATCTGCCATGCTTAGGTTTCCGCGTTCATCGTATTTGCCATTAACTAGGATAGATCTCACTTGGTTCTGACTATTAGTACTCCAATACTTATTCAAAAATGCCCTTCTGAAATATTCAAAATTATTATTCTCTCCCAAAGTCAATCTTACCCTTTGGAGAACCCTTTGACGTAAACCTTTACGAACGATTAACATCTTTAGCTCGTCCGGAATTTGCTTCAAACGGAAATACTCCTCAAGGTCATTTAAATATTGTTTAGGATTATCAGCCGAGTTTTCCTCGAAAGTAGGTACCCCTATCTCATTTAATAAATGGTAGTTTGCATTACTTGCATGGTTAGATGTACATTGGTGCCCTGAATTGAAATTATATGGGTCGGCAGCTGGACTTTGACCTCCATTTGCCTCCCTAAAGGTGGTGCTAGTTTCACTGGGTGAGCTATCATCACTCTGTCTCACACTTATCCCTAGTCTACCAATAGAGCGTTTTAACTCCTTTACACAATTTTCATGCTCTTCAACCCTCTTCACAATTTCATGATGATTTGAGAGCTGTTCCGTTATTTTCGACGAAAGTTCATTTATCTTTCCCTGATCATTTTCTAACACTGTTCTAAATTCTCTGAACTCCCTTTGAATGTTAGATTCTAATGTACTTTGTTTTTTTTCTAAAGAAACATTTACAGCTCTTAAGTCATCATCCAATTGCTCCTTTATGGCTAAGCTGGTAACACTTAATTCTGTTTCTACATCCTTCCTTAGTTTTTCTACATCGTTTCTTAGACATAGTTGTCCTGCCTGAATTTCTTGCACTACCTTCCCTTGCTGACTGAATTTGGAGTCCAATTGACTTTGTAATCGGGTGACCTGTTCACCTAAATATTTCCTCATCTCCTGAGCTAATTCCCCTCTCATCTTCCTGTTTTCCTCTCTGACATATTCACCTATCTGTATACTCTGCACATTTAATTTCCCTTCTAAATTTTTACTTTGTTCTCTCAAATTTCTTTTTGACTCCTTACTCAGCTCATTTAATTTCCCTTCTAAATTCTTACTTTGTTCACTCAAATTTCTTTTTGACTCCTTACTCTGCTCATCTATCTTTGCGCTCAAATGTTGAAGCAATATTAGCAGCTGGTTTTGACCTGCTCAATCGGTGATTGCCTTTCCAGCCTAACTTCTACCTCTACTGCACCCATATTCTCTCCATCTGTTGTTATGCTGACAATAGCCTCCCCATTCAGTTCTTTCAAATCTTCCCTTGACCTATTCATGGTTCCGTTAGCAAGTTCTACCTCCCTAATGACTTTACCCCCTCTCAATAACATGTGTTCACAAAACTGAATCACTACTCTGCATGCCTTTTCGTTTGTTTTTGTATAAATGTTCTAACCTGTACTTTCTCCTATGTTAATTGATGCGTCCCGGGTTCGAATCCTGGTGAATTTCTAGAAGCGATGCTCTCAGCTGTTTTGTTGTCCCACGTAGGTAGACTAGAAGTTCGCGTTGTAATTTTGTTCTGCTGTGCCCCTTTCCTCTGAAGATTCTTCGTCTATTCGTTGCTTTCTAGTCCTCCGTTTGTGTTGGTCTTCCCTTCAAGCTCCACGTTATGGCGCCACTTTGCGGCGATCACCTCCTCATCCGTTGCTGTTAGGCTTACCTTGATGCTTCTCCCGTTGGTTTCAGAAGTTCGCCGTGTGTTGGTTCTCTTCACTTTTATCCTCGGCTAGCTGCAGCAGTTTTCTTTAAACTATATAGGAGCATGGACTTATCCTCGGTAAAGGAAAACGTAGATCTCGGGTGGTGATATAGGAAGACATAGACTTGCTTTGTTTATGAAAAGATGACACTGCCGTTTCTTTTTATTTAATTAACACTCGTAGTATACAAAACTGGTATTGCCGCTGTAAAATACTGTCCACCGCTGTTAAACTACGGCGCGGATATGACACGAAGTTTAAATATGCTTATTATCTCTTTACGAGTAGCGGATCTTCGGTGTGTTT